>QHHG01000229.1:13846-125658 GCA_004367055.1 Fusarium sp. NRRL 66335
AGTGCGAGTGCAAGGATGGCTTTAAGGAGTATTACGGCCAGTGTGTCAAGGACTGCCCCAAGGGCCAGTACTACGACCGCTGGAGCAAGCAGTGCAAGTGCAAGAAGGGTTACTACTATGACCAGCACAAGGGTGCTTGCAAGAAGGGCGGTTACTAAGCGATGAATGTGAGGTGAGTTGTTCTGATGGATGGGGTAAGCCGGGTAAGCCTGGGTGTGGCTAGTGAATCATGAGACTGTTGGACATAAGCATACTTTTGCTGTGGTGGAACATTTTTCTTCTACACTCCTTATATACTTTACTTCTTTAGTTGATAATTTATAAACGGACATTTGCGGACTCAACCTTATTCTCTTTAATAACTTGTGACAATTCCCGCATGACTCTTACTCTACACTCGCGTAGGATAATAATACTTAGTGCTGTCGTCTTAGCTGTTAATGTTCTGCACTTCTCATAAACATGTTGAACATTTAATGGCCATCACTTCAGGAAACTAGTAAGTTGTATGTCCACTCGTTGTATTGATACGGTGACTAAATCTATATGTACAAAGAACAAATACGTGGAGTACAGTTGATAATCCATCCTCCCAACCACGCAGAGTTTCAAGAATTAATCTTGACTTCAAAAGTCCATCCTCTCAAACGAACACTTAGTTCTTGAGAGCACGCTTAGCCTTGAGAGCCTTCTTAGCAGCGCGCTTGGCCTTGCAAGACTTGGAGGGAGTCTTGGTAGCGACGGGGGCAGTGGCGGCAGAGGTGGTGACAGCAGCGGCAGTAGGGGTAGCAGCGGGAGCCTCAGAAGCGGGAGCATCGCTGGCAACGGGAGCAGCAGAGCCAGAGTCGGAGCCAGACTTCTTGTCACCAGTGCAGTCACCATCGGAAGCCTGACCAGCGAAGTTGGGGGTGTGGTCAGTGCAAGCGTTGGGCCAGGTCTTGGGACCAGGAGCATCGTACTTGGTCACGGGAGGGTAGTAGATGCTGAGGAGAAGGCTGGGGTCGGTAGCCTTGAAAGCACCGGGAAGCTTGACCATGGGAGAAGGCTTGCCAGCACCGGTACCGTCGACGGTGATCTGAGCACAGCCAATGTAGAACTGAGCACCGTTCTTCTCACCAGCACCATGAAGACCAACGTGCTCGGCGCGCATGAGGTAAGTACCCTTGGGAGTGTCCTTGGGCAGAGTGAAGGTGAAGTTTGTGAGACCGCCAGACTGACCGTTCATGTAGTTGGCCCACTCGACACCCTCAGCACCAATCTTCTTCCAGGTCATCTCGTAGACCTTGAACCAGTCACCGTCACCGAGGTAGTCGGAAGCCTCAGTGCCATCGGGGGCCTTGGAGAGGTAGACGGAGAGAGGACCGGGGTGGCCCATCTCGCTGGCGACGGTGAAACCGACCTCGTCACCGGGGGAGACCTTCATGGTCTTGGTGGCGGCGCGGATGTCCTTGTCGAGACCGCCTGCGTTGCAGATGATGTCCTTGGAGGTGACATCGGTGATGGGGCTGTTGTTGTTGGTCGTCTTACGGACGTACTGGTAAGGCTCAGTAACTTCGCCGTTGACGATGAGGGCGTCGAAGTTGTAGTGGGCGAAGGCGGTGGGGAGAGCGGCGGCGAGGGCCAGGACGGAGGAGAATGAAGTGCGCATCTTGAATGTTGCTTTGTTGTGTTTTAAAAAGAAAGTGTATGTAGTGAAAGTATAGTATTGTATAAACCACCAGGGTTTGTAAGGAATGTAATATCTCGTAGAGAATGAAAAAGAAAGGCAAGCAACTGCTGCAGATGGATGAAAGAATGGGATGAAGAGGAAAGGAAAAGACTTGAATGAGGGAGAGGAAACGAGCCTTATATCAAGCTTCTAGACGCGGATCCCCTTTCCTTGGTCCCTGTCAGTATGGAAGGACATTATTGCTGGAATCTCGCTTCCTCGGGTACCTCGGCAGGAAGCAGTTGAAGATTGACAGCCGTTTTCTGAAACGGTTCCTTACATAGACGCTGATGGGTCGAAGCGTGTCGTGAACCAATTGGGGGGAGTCTCATGTTTGAAGAATCCTTGTTCGACGTTTGAGACGTCGGAGCGACTAGACAGTTTCGGATTGTCGCGACGATTCAAAACGAAAAGGCAAAACAAATGGACAAAACGAAACTTGTTCTAAGAAACAAACATTCTTGGCTTACAAGGCTGAAGTATATATTACTAGTTAATTGAGAGTTTTTATAGTGTCTGTAGAGTTTTTGACTATAGAAACTCAATCTACGATTCAATAAATGAAGAAAACTCAATCAGAGAATGGATTTTCAATCCATGATTTCGGACATTGCATTATTCTGATTGGTGGAAATGAATGTTCGCAAGGGTAATTGTTCAAGGGTTAGCGAAGTGTAACAGGTGAGCGGGTCTTTTTCATCTAAGCGCTTCTACCACATCCATGTTATCCGCGTATCCAGAAACGAGAAGTCGGAAAAGATCAGACGATATGTCACCGGAATAATTATTAACGAGGGCGGGTAATAGATCGGGATTAACAGACAAGAAAGTCAAGCTTCGCAAAATGTTGCTGTGCAAGGTTAAGCGTGACATTCATGTCTTGGCTTCGGTGATGAAGACTGTATCCATTTTTTCACCCCTTCCATGCCTCAGTGTTGATTGTTGAGTGATCAGTTGAGTGATCAGACATCATCTGCCTCCTCAAAGTTCCGGATAAAATCGTAGTAAAATTTGGCCATATTCAGTTGAACACCCATAGCAATCCTCTCATCAACATCCTTAGCTCTCGAAATAGACTTTCTAGTCCTAGAATTCCATCGATAAATATTCTTCGACAATTCTAGAAATCGAGTCATTACCACAGACTCCCATCTTACCCTAGATACTCACTTTGATAGTGCCGTGCATCCGTATTCCCAGTCATAGCTCCCGCCGCGGAACAACACACGGACTCTCCCCTCCCCATGTATATCTGACCGTTCCGGCAAATATATCCCAGACACGGCCGCTAGTTGGTGAAGATTCCGCGGGAGAATATTTCTTCCTGGCTTGGGGGGGTAAACATTTCTACACTGGACCCTTGTTTGTGCTGTTTTCGGTCTAGGCCTTTGGATTTGAGGTATAAATCGTAGTCGTCGTCTTCTTCGAAGGGTTTGAAGCGGAGATTGTATTTGTTCACGATATTTTGGACGAGTTCTACAACGCTGTGCTCGAGACTGCCCATTGTATCCTGGGGTGAGAGGCCGTTGCTAACGCCTAGTGTGACGCATTCGGGAAGGTTATTGATGTTTTCGCCGCCGGTGATGAGGTCGACTGCCTGGGAGGGTTGTACAAGGTATTGAGTTTCTGGTGAAAGGTGGGCTAAGAACCGAGCTGCGCCATCAAGATCACCATTGCGGATCCTCTCAGTAAGTTCAGGGTAGACATGTGGCGAGTATCTCGCAAAGCAAGTCAACCCTTGATGAACAGGACTATCCTAGTCAATCTTAGCAGAACGGATTATTCTCAATCGTCGTAACAATCTCGGACATGACACCAATAGCACTATGCGGCGGTGGAGTAAAACTGTCACCGCCGGGCATAGTAAGATTGAACTAAACATCTAACTATCCCTTCTCGTAAACAGCATGAAGAGCATGTAGTGTATCGCCGCCCTGCTGCAGTCCCGCGCCACCTTCATCAAGGATAAGATCAACCATCCTCGCCGTATTTCTTTCCAAAATGTTCGCTATTGCCCCAGCGCCTTTCTCTTAAGAGGATTCGTGGTCGAAACCAAATGCAAGAATGACTGTGCGACGAGGATCGTAGTCTTGTGCGAGAAGAGCTTCTAGAGCGGACATGAGACCTGTGAGTGCGGATTTATCAACTACTGTACCGCGACCGTAGAGATAGCCGGTTCGTTGTTCATAGTGCCCCTCGAAAGGGGGATGGGTCCACTCGTCTAGGGTATCTTCGTCTACAGGGATCACGTCTTGGTGGACCGTTAGAAGGATAGGCTTTAGGTTTGGATTGGAGCCTTCGACGGTGTAGACCAAACCGGATTTGGTGATGACTTCAGGAGAGGTATAATGATGACTGACATAGTCAACTATTTGCCCCAATATTGTGGTAGGTAGACTCAGATGTTGGGATAAAATTTATTCAAAACGCCAGTGACTCGACCAAAGGGCTCCCATCGTTCATCCTTGTCAACATCTCCCGTGTCATTGTAGACAACTGTGGGGACTTGGAAAATCGATTGGAGACGACTGATCATCGGACGAATACCCTTTTCCCAAGAGAAGATTTCTTCAGCGTTAGATATACCATCGCGGTATGGATCCACAGGCAAAGGAAGATCACAGCGGAGATAAGTGCCAGGGTGTTTGGCGTTAGAGGAGAGGGTATCGGGTGGAAGACGGTGTTGTGGGACAGACATATGCCGAAGCAAATGGCATTTAAATAGCGGCAATAAAATTGATGGCATTCATGTTTGTAACCGATCTGTATCCTAATAAATTTGAACACAATTGTCATAGCCAAGGCTGGATCTTTATAACTCACAGACGAGCTTTACTTCAACTCCCGAATCGCGGGTGTGTGATACGGCAGGTTCGTGTGATCAGAAGTGTTGTTTTATTAAGTACGCATTGCGGGCATCTTTATCACCAGATGAGTCACTAGCAGACCCCGAGTAGCATACTTGATGACGCTATTGATGTTTCACTCTGTGTCAGAGTACTTTGTACAACTTGTCTCACGTACTGTCTGCTACGCCGAGGTCTCAGTTTTAGATATTGAAACTCGATAGTATTGTACTACTGATAATGCAGTACTTGGCGGATGCTCAAGATACAGTGACGTTATAATTTCAAGTATAGGCATATTGTAGTTGTCTTCAATTTGAATTTGTCTATGATAGATATCGCTATCCATTGCTTGTTATACAGTCTCTAACGTACATCGTACGAGATAAATCTTACAAATGAAACACTAGTATGCTACTACTAGTCTACCAAACATTTCTTGTTAACCCCTCGACGCCAGCGTCATTTAATCAGTCTTCTCCTGAACCTCAGAAGACTCATTCTTCTTAACTTGCTGAATCAGGGTAACACCAGCAACCTCACTAGTGCCATGCTCAACCTGCTTCGTCCAGAAAGGATCCCTCTCCATAACAAGCACACTCTTGCGTCGCTCGCGATGAGCATCCCGCACTGCAAGACCGCTCTGCTTCTTCGTCTCGATTTCCTCGAGGTGCTTCACCCGCACGGCATATCGCTGGTTGTAATCTTCCCGAATACGCTCGGAACCGATTTGTTGGAGACAGAAGCGGACGAGGGAGCGCAGGAGGAGGAGGGTGTGTTCGCTGATGAAGATTGTTACGGGGAGTGTGGCCCATTGGCCTAGCAGACTGCCGACTCGTCCTGCGCTGAAGAGATGCACGATGGCGGCGGTGCAGATGCTGCCGAGCCAGGTCAGTGCTTCGAGGGAGTAGATCCATGGGCCGATTCCGTCTGAGCGAACTGGAGCGGGGCGTTGGTGTTCGAGGGAGAGTTTTGCGAAATCGGAGCGGAGTTCGATCCAGTTGTTGATAAGGAAACCTAGGGGAATAACAGGCCAGACTGGTGAGAAGAGAGCAAGGTAGCCGAATTGGAGCACAATTTCGGAGATGTCGTCCTGAACGTTGTACTTGGGGAGGATGGACTCGTTACGGATACGCGATAGGAATTCTGTCTCTTCGGGATCGTCCTTTACGACAGCTAGTAGCATATCGCCTTGAGATCGCGAACGTCGGTAGTCTCTGTACCAGTCCGACATTTTGTGCTTGAGCATAGGAACGATATTCTCCTCAAAGAAACCAGAGATTTGGCCAGTGACAGTCAAAGCGATGACTTCGTTTCTCAGACGGTCTGCGTCGAGATGGAAAGGCTGGTGAACAAATTTCTTGCCAACACTGGCAAATGCCTTGACGAGGAGACCCTCAAGTTTAGGAACGACATCGCCGCCGAAAGGAATGTAGATAAACGCTGTAAGGAAAATTGGGAGGTAGTTGGTAAACATGTTGAGAACAAAAATCTTTTGAGTGAGTGACATTTCGTGAAGATCGGCTGTGCGGTGGTTTTCGTATTCGGTCATCCATTCGGCTGCGTCTTCGAGACTGGCGGTAATCCATGGTAGAGATACGGCGAGAAGGATCGTGGGGAGGTACTCGAGTAAGTCCTTGTAAGGTCCGGCATAAGTCTCTGAGATCATGATCTCAATGGCGAAGACGGCGATGATGGTGATTCCGAGAGCCACGAATGCGCATAGCAGGAACGGAATCTGCGCCAGTTGTCGGACAACCTTCTTCCAACGGGGAAAGTAATAATGCTTGCGGCCAGCCTCATCGACGTATTCCTTCTCGTACTTGAACTGTGAGCGGTTGACCTTGAGGTGATGAATACCCTTGACGTTCCATCGTAGACTATAATCAGTCTCTTGGATTTTCCAATATTCCAAGAAGACGGTGCACCAAACACTAGTCAGAATACCGAAAGCAAGAGAATACTTTGGAAGCCAAAGCCAAGCGATAACTCCAGTAACAGCGGGGAATGTCAGAAAAACGGTATAAACCTGAATGAAAGCATAATAGAAAGCAACCTTTGACCCGTGCATATTCCGGATAGAGTCGATATCTTCGGCTGTTAGGAAAAGCTTTCGACTCAGATGACTCAAGATCGTTTGGTTGAGCTTGGTATTATGTATGGGGAAAATGGCCTTGACATTTCCCCATTGTCCAATTCCTGGGGTGATCCCCGCACCGCCAAGATCCTTGGACCAGTTGACGAGGTGGTACACCGAGAGAATATCCTCAGATTCGTAAGCACCCTTCACGACGGTGTTTTTGTCGCCGCCTGGATGAGTGGGTGTGATTCCATACAGCCAATCTTTGACTCTGTTTTACCCGTTAGAATTTCTTGTTTTGGTGGGGGTTTGAGGTATAACGTACCTTGACTTATATACCCAGTTTCCTAGCAACTCGTGGGGTGCTCTGACAAAGATGAGAAGGGTTTGTTCATATCCAGCTCTGACTTCAGTGTGAAGACCAGTTTCTTCAAGATCCTGCAATAAAGTTTTGATTTCCTTGACAGCAGTATCATGGTCTGTCCCAGTTAGCACTTTATCATCAATTCTTGAGAGTGACAAAAACTCACCTATTTCACTGAAATCATACAAAACGACATACTTGTCATTGTACGTCGTCTTATCCAGAGCCTCTGTGGAAGGCATTTTCCAGCCTACCAAATCCCTGCGGGGCTGTGTCGACTTTCTAGTTTTGGATCTAGCTTCGGATTCTAGTCAAGCAACACCCCTTGTCCGGCGAAACATAAGTGATAAGGAAACACAAAAAAAAGACGAGAGTATGGTAGTGAATGATGAAATAATTGAAAGGAAGAGAGAGAAAGGAAGGGAAACAGCTTGTTCGTGTGCCCCTTCCACGTCAGCTTGCTCCACTTGGCCAAGCATTGTCTTTCGTCAGAAGGCGGCTAAGTCGGCCTGGGTAGCTTGGCAGAGTATAAGTATTTACGGTACAGCCAGTGAGCCACTAACGCTTTGATGAGGTCAATTTTAAATTGAGGCTACGATTTACCTTTGGCGATATGGGATCTGCATATCTACCGAGTGATGCGGAGGTGGGATTAGACTATTATTGGAGTTGACGTATACATCACTTCTCCTGCCAAGATACGGATACCACCTACAGTAAACAAATTTAGGTCATTGGAATGTGTTGTATTGTCACGTGGTATCTATTATTTTGACGATCTCTGGAACAAAAAGACAGGGACAGTTCTTGGAATTCGTAAGAGAATCTATTTCTTGTTCTTAGATCTCCATTTTCTATCTGCAGATACCAATCTGGTGTTGTAGAAAAAATCAACGCCACCCCAACCATGCTCAGCCGCATGTGGCGTCAAGCACTCAACAACTCTCTTACAATGTTGTAAACCACGTGATAGCATATCTAGTTCAATAAATGCTTCTAAGGGGTCATTGGTGTGAAAGACAACCGGACTAATCTCTTGACCAAACATTTTCCATCTCTATTTGCATCTTTAGATGTCTCTAAGTCTCTTGCAGATTCTTGCCAGACCTGCTAAATTGTTCTTCATTCTTACCAGGTCAGCTTGTGTCTGTAAAAACTGGTCAAACTCCGGGCCTAAGGTGTAAAATCTGCGTTGGGAATGGGGCGACCTGAGGTCCCTCACCTCCCTATAGACGTTCAAATTCCCCTCCGACTCAGGAAAATGGACTCCTATACAACCTTGAAGCCTAAGGATATTGGCCTCGCTAAAAGTACCGCTATTTTCCCTGTAAACAGCCAATAGTTCGACGCAGACGGTGAGCTTTTCGATAATAATAGACGTCTGAGATGACTTCAACCAGTCTGGATATTTCAGCTCATGTATCGTGTCATCGATGTGATCGATCAAGGTGCTGATGCCCTGAGTCTCGGAATCCGAACCTTGACGAGACCCCTGACTATGCACCAAGAGTGTTTGAAGCATGCTTTTGAGTTCAGGGACTCCTGCCCAGGAAAGACCTCCTTTATCACCCAAGATCACTAGAAAGAAGAAAAAATCCAGAAGAGATCCAGTAATAACTTTAGGGTGGTACGCTTGAGGAAGCCGAACTGGCAAGTCGGCGCCGTCTTTTCCACACTTATTCAAAACCCCACGAAGGAAGGACGAGTCAACAAAGCACCAATGCCTATAGTTTTGCGCAAGGCACGATATCAACTGCCTGGCCGTTTTGGTGGGGAGAGAATTGAAGACTTTCAAAACTCCATCAAGAACGTCCTGAAATTCGACTGAATTCCTTCCGTGAGGCCGTTCAGCGCCCCTGTTAGATTTTAGTTGAACTTTGGTAGGGCCCTTTTCGGGGTTTCCCAGCATTAAAATAGAAAGGGAGCCCCTTACAGCATCAGTTTCCTGTAGTGATAGGAAAAAGGCTACTGTTTTTAACTCTCCTCTCAGCGCAGCCGCCCATACTGGGGTAACAGTAACAGATCTTCCAAAACACTGTAGGCCTTTTGGTAGATAGAAGTCAATCGGCCTGTCGACAAAGTTGTGCATTCTGAAGTCGCCCGTGCTCATAGATTTGCATTTCGATGCTGCCCGGGATATATCCCTTTTGAGCTCAATTGCGCTAACCATGAGTTGAGGCAGACGGTACTGTTCCTTATTATCATTGCATAGTCGACTGCTATTCGAAAAGAGAACCTTCAGAAGAATGATCGCTTTGTTATAATCCTTCGTTTGAATGCTCTCCTTGACTCTCCTGATACGCCTTTGTTTCATCTCGTTGTGAAAACTCCTTTCATTCTCCATTGTAGCAGCAGATGGTGTGTCAGAGATGGTGATAGTCTCTAAGGACGGCGAGTGAGTTCCCAATAGCCTGGAGATAACCGGACCTCCATTGTCCTCGTTGATATGACTAATCCATTCTGTGACGTTCTCGAGGTTATCCTTCAAATGCTCTAGTGGAAGCAATCGGGGAACTGGACTGAGAATCGCACCATTTGGTAACATCGAAGCCCACGCGTTATCTCTAGGCGCAGTGCAAGGTTCAGATGTGACTTTGGAAATTGTTGACAAAGAGTCAATTGTGGAAGCATAATCCTTGGTACTGCCCACAAGCTCATCCACTAGTTCAAGTGTCGACCGGGAGTCTTCTTCCAGGTCTGCCCTTTCTTTGATCTCTTGCAGGCTCAGAGAAATCTCTGCGTGTTTTCCCTCTCGACGAACCTCGTTACGCATTTGTGAAATAGTATTCTGCATCCGGGATAATCGGGCCTTCGTCTCCCGCTTCTCTGAAGACGACGCCTCCCGCTGCTGAAGCGATGCAAGTCCCGAAAGATCAAGCTCAAGGCTTTCTATAAGTTTTTCAAATGCAGTCGCCTGAGCGGTTAAAGTCTGGGTTTGTGAACTTTGGTCGATAGCTCTCTTTTTCAAATCATGTCTTGTGTGTTCCACTGATGACTCGAGCCTAGCCAGCCGCGAGGCCACCTCTTCCAGAGCCAGAGACCCTACTTCTGGTGTCGAGCTTTCCGGACTGACTTGCATGCTTGTGTGACTGCAGTAAGAGTTAGTTCTAGAAGGTAAAACCAGGATTGACCATGCGTTACATTTTGTGCATGATGACCGGTAGCTGAAGAGCATTCGTGCATGTATTGATGCACAGTCGAAGATGGCTGATGTCGCTGTCATATTGCTTGGTACGTATCCATGCCCTCAAGGCCGAAGCCGAGGATCTTTGGCGGGTTATCTTGATAAAAATGTTGTTCATTCTTCGATAATGTTGATTACAACGTCGCAATAAGCGTTCGATCTCAGACTGTCGCCACCAACCTTTGGTACTTGCATCGAACTCGCTCTTTTCGATCCCATCGTTGAGAACGGCCAAGATCGTTCTTGTGGCGTCTAGTTGGCTGTCGAAATCGTGAAGAAAGTCGTCTATTCCTTTGATTTGGGAGTAGACTTCGCGGACTTTGAGGACGGTGGCACCCAGCTGGAGAGTGGCAGCTACGCCGCCCACGACTTCCATTCTGGAAATAAGAGACTTGCGTAGGCAGGCAAGAGACTCAAAACCTAAGGCAAAAGCGAATGCGGGGTTGTAGGAATTTATTCCTGCCACTTTGTCAGGTAAGGCAGCAAAGTGCAATTACAATGCATATAGGCTGCGCCGCCATGTTGCCTCTCACCCTATCAGCTGGCGATTTCACAGCAATCTGCCTTGAAGAAGCCTGATAAGGTGAATCTGGTAGTGAGTGGCCATCACTCCACCTGTCTTCTTTTGCAATGTTGGGCGCAACGTGAGGCTTTCTGGGATGTAAGAAAGCTTGAGACCCGAAAGTAAGATGACAAAGATATCGACTCATTTTCTGTCACAGATTTGACGATTAGGTAGTCCACCTAAATTAACACCTCGAATCTACACCTCAAGTCTTTCTTCGCCTAGGCTCCAATATGCATACTCTTTGATGCGATTACAAGCAAGCTTACAGATGCGGAGTCGCACATGCCCTTGCCGCATAATAGCGGAAATTCTCGTGGAACTCGGAAGTGAATCTTCCGTTAGATCATGGAAGCAGCTGAAACAAACTCGAGTAAGATGAGCGCTACATGGTGTCACTACCCGCATCAGACCACAAACCTTCCATCTGCAAAGTGCCGCAATTGGATGCAGTCACGATGTCAGCACGGTACGCAAACCCCAACTCTACCTCCGACTCTTTACTCTGATGGTTGATGCTCAATGTCGCCGCGCACTGTGAGTAATGAGGGGTCCCAAGATTATCGTCGAAAGTTACCACTCCGACCCCGCGAATGTTTCGACATGACGTTGGTCAGCATCATTTGTGTCGAGATGGATGGGAGGGATGACGACAGTTTCTCGGAGCTGTAAAGCTATATGAAGCTCTCTTCCCCCTTCGTTCCCATCTGGACCAAGATTTCTTAGAACTGCAAAATTACTATACCAAACTATAATCCCTACACAAGAACCGAGATAATACAAAGATACACTACACAAGTTCACTATGCCCGAGAGACGCCAATCTCATCCAAAAGCACCGACGGGTCTCAATGATGAGACGGCCGAAGAGGTGCACGACATTATCCACAACGCCGAGGTAGAGGAACAAAAGGTTCGACATCAAAGGACTTGGGTAAGACATACAACTAATTGATAATAGCTGCACGGCAAGGATGCGTTGACTCAGGAGGACGTCGGTGTTAATGAGGATGACAACCAGCAGAGCGAGTCGGCAATGGGCAAGGTTAAAGGGGCGTTGGGCTTGGGAAAATAATTGTCGCGTCGTAATATGGTTTAATATGGTAATGCTTGGGAGAAAAGATGTGTTGCTTGGGTCGGATGTTGGCGTTGATACCAGATTGTCATAACATTAATTATATTGTCTTTTCTTAGTAATGAATAATACTCCAAAGTCTATTGAAGCAGGCATTAAACGAAACAGAAGGGTATCTTGACATTAACATCATCCACCATCTCCATCAAAGAACCACACCAAGCAATGCGGCAGGGTATCGCGCAAGAAAGCCGTCTATATGCCAAACACAAGACAAGCAGAGAACAAAACCACCAGGGCCAAAGCCTTCCCACTCGGCTGCTTAACCCCCGCACCATCCTCATCCCCAGGTTTCCCATCCTTGGCACTAACCTTCTCCCCAGTAGGATACCGAATATTCCACACCGTCTGCCCCTTCAATTCATCAGGAACACCCATCGTGTGCTCACACTCCGCCTGGTTCGCAGCAGGATAGTCTAGCTCACACTTTTCATCGTGGCCTAGCGTACAGATCGAATCGAGGATGTTGTAGAGTACGTAGTTCTCGCCTACCCACGTACTGTTATTCCGATCGAGACAGCTCGTGAGGAAATTCATGCTATTCGCTGCGCTGAGAGGCAATTTGCTGCCTTTTGTGTTGATGAGGGACTTGCATTTTGACGCATCGACGTTTTCGTAGGTCATTTCGACGGGACCGCCTGCTGTGGGCTTGTCGGTGGCTGAGGAGCCTGTGTAGAGATAATTCCACGCATCGTAGCTAACGTCGTGCGCGCCTTGCGATTGATCGATGCGCAGCAAATGAACGGTTCGATCGCCGTATGTGAGGGCAATGCAGATGTTGTCGCAATCGATAGCGTTGGGCCAGTAGGCGATTCGGTTCGTGTCGACTTTGCAGCCGAGAACGCCTATGGAGGAGGAGTAGCTGTCGTGGGGTGTCGCCCAGACTGTGCCGCTGGTGGCATCCTTCTTGTTGTCGCGCGCGGTCGCAAATGACACGAGCAGAGAATGGAAGAGCAGCGATTGCCGCAGCAACATTTTGAACAAAAGAGTGACTGCTTGGGCTATGGGAAACAATGAGCGACTTGGATCATTTTGCGACACGCCACGCGACAAAGAGTGGAGGAGGGAAATTAGTTGATTAGGGGTTCTGGAGAAGATGAAGAAATTGGAGCTTGGCCCTGGAGCTTGACTGTTTGGAGTCTAGTGTTTATGGAGCTAAGCTTGTTTGGGGATGATGCTGCGAGAAAGAACATGGGTTGTTTTCGGTATTGTAATCGGTCGATGCTCGCGATATCTTGCACTATCGGGTTTGTCTGAGACATGGAATCCTCCGATGATGATTGATTCACTCGGATTGTGTGACTAATGGCAAGAGTGACACTGCGCTAGTTTGAAGTACCCTCAATTATGGCTCGGCAGGATATTCACACAGTACTGATCCTCCAAGAATGGTGCCAAAATAAAGCAGCCAAAACATCGGTTTAAGCTGGCATCAAGTAGCCAGATCATTCTGTCCCTTGTTCTCGGCCGCGGTTGGAATTTGCAGTCAGCACTACCAGGCATGTCCGTTTAAGCGAACATCGTATCTCGCGTTAAAACAAGCCACCTCCACCTCCACATCACGGACCCAAAATAACGTCAGTCTTGGCAGGGCTGAGCGACAAAAACGAGGAATACGACTGGTCATTATGCGCAAATGACATCGACGCCCCGATATTTCTCTATAGTCTCGGGACATGATCCCTTGTTCAGATTCACTCGTAAGATGTCTTTGCGATGGATGAAAGTCCTACTTGGTTCGATGGGTATATAAGAGCATGTCTTCTGCTAAATGTTGAACAGGTCAAGTCGCTCATCAATCGCAATCATAATGGCTTCCCTCTACCATCTTATCCTTTGCACCGCCCTCCTTCCTGTGGCTTTAGCATTATCTTGCAAGTCTCACCCAAGCTCCCCAACCTGGCCCTCCCCCAAAACATGGTCCCATCTCAACACCACCCTTCACGGCAAACTCCTCGCGCCAGTTCCCCCAGGGGCAGTATGCCATGCATCTCAACTAAGCTACAACAAAGCCACCTGCCCCGATGTCGCCAAAGCATGGAAGACTTACGACTTCCACACTGACAACCCAGTCTCTCTGATTTATGATCAGTATTCTAACTGGACTTGTCTCCCTGACAAGGACTACCCGTGTAGTGGAGAGGGATATCCTGCTTATGTGATTAATGTTACAAAGGCTGAGGATATCAAAGTTGGGATTGATTTTGGTAAGTACCGCCATACTATATGTCTGGTAATGAGATACTAATGGTATACAGCACGAAAGCACAATATCAGACTCATCGTCAAGAACACAGGCCACGACTACATGGGCCGCTCCGTCGCACCAGGCTCCCTCTCCATCTGGACCCACCATCTCAAATCAATAACCTACCACAAGAACCACTTCAAACTTTACAACTCAAAGACCACTATCAAAGGCGACGCTGTTACTGCCGGCGCTGGAGCTCAGATGTACGATGTCTACACTTACCTGGACAAGTACAAGCGCGTTGTCGTCGGAGGCGGTGGAAAGTCTGTTGGTCTAGGAGGATACATCACAGGAGGAGGCCATTCGCTCTTATCGCCGAGGTTTGGGTTGGCTGTTGATCAGGTTCTTCAGATGGAGGTTGTTACGCCTTCGGGGAAGATCTTGACTATTAATGAGGATAACCAGCCTGACTTGTTCTGGGCTATGAGAGGAGTAAGTAGCACGACAAACTCTGAGTCGTATGATGCTAATCGATGCTAGGGCGGCGGTTCAACTTTTGGTGTCATCACCTCGATAACCCTCAAAGTCTACTCGACACCCAAGATATCCGCATCAGCCTTCACAATCGGCACAGCCGCAGAAGCACCCTTCAAATACGATCTCCTAGCCTACATCCTCTCCCAATTCCCCTCCCTTGCAGACGCAGGTCTATCGGGCTACTCTTCTCTCAGCCCTCGAACTCCCAACCCCGCTAGCGGCGAACCGAAGGAAGTAGCGGGTATATCCGGCATCCTTACAGCACAAGACGTCAGGGATCCAGACTACATCCAAAAGCTCTTCAACCCTATCAACGAAACTTTACAGAAGCGATGGCCGGGGTTAGTGCAGTTCACAGCTACGCAGGAGAAGTATTCTTCTTTTTTGAAGTGGTACGACGTTTATTTTGATCAAGGTGCGGCGGGTGAGACGAATTATATCGCTTCGAGACTGTTGACGAAAGATGCTCTTGGGGATGAAGAGGAGAAGTTGAGTCATGCGTTGGAGGAAGGTTGTAAACCCTCTGGTGGAATGGTTGTCCATCTGGTTTCGGGTAAGGGAGTTCGTGATGCGAAGCCCAGAGGGGGTAGCTTGTCGGTGAACCCTGGCTGGAGAGAGACATATGTCCATGCTCGTAAGTGGTGTTTGCATTGATCTATAAAGAGAAACTGACGATGTGGTTGTAGTTGCCGGACATACTTTCGAACCATTCAACCAGACCGCTAAGGAAGAAGCTGTACAAAGCTTGATCAAGACCTGGGAGCCGTTTCGAAAGCTCTCTCCCGACGCAGGCGCATATATCAACGAGGTATGACATACCACTCCAGTTCCATTGAGACTTCACTGACCAACAACAGGCACTCCCCTTCGAACCAGACTGGCAGCATACCTTCTGGGGCGACAATTACGAAAGACTTCTGTCTATCAAGAAGAAGGTCGATCCGGACGATGTGTTTTGGTGTTTTCCTTGTGTTGGAAGTGAGAAATGGGAGCAGAAGGCGGACGGTCGTCTTTGCAAAGTCAATTGAGGATTCGAGACTAGTTCTTCGGTCTGGCACGGATGCTGATTTCAATCTTATTGGTCTTCAAATGCTGGATATGATGGGATTATTTTTAAAACGGTACTTATATCCAAAACCCGGCAGTTGATTCGCATGAAACGATCCCGAGCCTTCATCTCGTACTAAGGATTGCCGTTCAGTTCGGCCATGGACGTCTTAGACCCTAGGCTCACAAACCGCAATCCAAGGCGAAATAACACCTGGAAACGTTAGTCACATCACTCATAAACATGGTAAAACTTACTGCTCAAGAAAAGCCTTCCCGTCTTAACATCATGAACAACAGTCGTAGCAACAGGCAGAATCTCCCCCATCCCATCCTCGAGTACCTTCTCAACCCTCCACCCCTCTTCTCCCTTACTGACCCTCATCACAGCAGCAGGCGCACTGAAACCGTACGGATCCTTGTAAGCTTCAAAGATGGCGATACCCTTGGGAAATGCAGCGATCCAGATATCACCGTTCTCGTCAATAGATGCATTATCGAGAGCGTAGTCGAGTTTTATCTCAGCAGTTTTGTTGAGATCGTGAGAGGGAAGAATGTTGTAGATTGTTAGGACGCCGGTAATACTGTCTGGTAAGTAGAGTGTGCTGTCGTGGATGGCTAGACCATTGGGGAAGTGTAGGTTGCTGGAAACTTCTTTGCATGGTTCAGAAGGAGGACAGGCGTTAATATTGCCGTAGCCTAAGATGGGGGAGAGATGATGACGCTGCAGGATTAGCTATGCTCTCATGTAGTGTGATATAGTGACTTACCCAGCCCGTCTTGTGAGGCCCATGATTATTCGTGACATAAAACGTCCCATCCTCCATAACAGCAACACGATTTGGCGTAGCAATACCGTGATCGGCATAAGTCTTGGCATGCTTCATCTCACTCATTCCAGCACCCGTTGTGAAACGCTCGATCGTGGTGTTACCACCATGAACATACTGATCCACAAGTTTTCCATCCTCATCAATCGAAGGCCGCATGTTGGTGATCAAAATATCGATACTCCCATCGGCGTTATCAATGCCTGTAAATCCAGCGACATTGATAAGTTCATCTCCAGAAGTTCCAGTAAATCCCGGTGCTTTCAAGACGCGAGGCTCGAAGTTGTCGCTGTCAAGGTCGAGAACCACGATAGCGTCCTTCTCCGAACGACCAGACACATTCAGATGTCCAACACTGCCCTTACATTAATACTGGCAATATTGAATTGGCAATTCAAAAACTCACTTTGTCATCCACTTCTCTCGCGCAAGAGGATCCGAGCACGCAAGAAATAATTGCCGGGTAAATTTTGACAACCACATATCCTCACAAGCCTCCATCCGCGGGTTGACAATCTTGCGACATGTGTACGGAAAGTCACCAATGGGCTGAAACACCTTTCCGACACCGAAGGCGAGCCATACTGCGTCTTTGAGATATATCTGAAAAAGAACTGCAAGGACGATAACGGCCGTAAGGCCAACTCTGACGAGTATGTTGACCATTTTGGGAAGTGTTGCAGTATGAGGAAATAACCAGGAGGGGTTCTTGAGAAATAACTAGAATTTTGGACAAGTCAGCTGACTTTACCCCGTACTTCTGGCGAGAGATTTGGTGGACCGTCGGACTCAAGGATTGAAGGATTCAATCCTGGCCTGTAGGATCAAGAATGGAGACTTATGTATATCCAAATTATCGTACTCGTGTTCGTCACGGAATATTGAGTCGATAAGTAGCTTGCACTAGTTTCACGTCCGTGCATTTTCACTAGACTATCAGGACGCTTGCCACACATCTGCAATTGATCAAGCCTATCTGCTCAGGGCTGAGAACGCGCAGCTAAGGGACGAGGTCGTGCGGCTGTGGAATAAGATGTCAGATGTAAAAGAGAAGTACGGGGGTCGAGAGAAGAAACATAAAGACTTAGAGAAGAAGCATAAAGATTTAGAGAAGAAGTATGAACGTTTAGAGCTATACTACAAGAGACACAGGATAGAAGCCTTACTGCGATTACATCTACAGGCGTCTACTTCTAAGCTCACTCAGTGGTGCCTGATGTATCATATACATGAGCTGGACACTCACTCCTGTCCTTTCTAGTCAACACTGATCTTCTGCTTCTTTCCGCCATGACCGCCATCATCTGAAGCCTCGCGTTTAAAGCCAGCGTCTCCATCCATGTCATCTGTTTGGTTGCCCTCATCATCATCCTGGTTGTCCTCATCGTCACCCCGGTTCATCTCATCCAGCGCGAGTTCCATAGCCGTCTTGAATAAGGGAAAGAAGTCTTCATGCAGTTGTTTTGGTGTACGAGTGAGATAACTCTCAACTTCATCGGCAGTGATGTCGTTGCCCAATAACTTGTTAAAAAGAAGACAGCCTCGCGCGATAACATCCACACTATCTTCCCAAAACTCTTGGTCCTGATGCTGGTGGACTATGAGACGCGAAACCATTGAGCACACATGGCCGAGTCGGATAGTGAGATCACTATGGTACTCAAAAGCAATACCATGGTCTTCTTGGACGATCCAAGCATACCGATTGAATGGTTGATGGAAGACTGTCTTGGCATGCTCAAAGGCGCAAAACTTGCGAACACGAGTACTAAGGTGCCTCCCTCCCAATCCAGGAATATTAAAAGAGCACATAGCCTGGCACTTGGCCCACCAATTCATGAAAGCCTTCTCCATCTGGTCATGGTAGCTGTTTTTCACCTTGAGAATATGGACGGTGGTGGTATGTAGGTGGCGATAAGGAGGAAAAGATCCACAGATGGCGCGCATTTTCTCTTGGTCCAGAAGCCAGCCCATGACGAGAACCCCGCTGCAGGGGTAGTGGATGGCCTTTGCGATTGAGGTATTCACGTTGGCCACGAAAATGTCGAGGTCGGAATTTGGATCATTCCACTCCGCCACGATTGCATCCCGGTCTGTATCGCTATCCGAAGAGCGATGAGTGCCGACGTTAAAACCAGCTATGGTAAACAGTCCCACGACAGCGCTGGTAAGTTGTTAGCGGACCTGAGATGAGTTTCATGATTTCGAACGCGAACGCCCGAAGAAGAATGGGTACATACCACTGAATCCAGGGATCATCGACATAAACCAACAGACGCTTGCCGGCGTGTTTCGTTGCCAGGTCCAAAGCGCGTGTCATGATCGGACTGTACTGGCAGAGCCAGCGAAGGTGAGCCTGCCGATCACATGTGGTCATGGTCTCGCCCTTGATTTGACGGTAGACCAGTTGGAGACCACAGCTGGTAAGCATGTACAGATGATCGCGACGAACCGAGTCTACCTTCAGGGTTGTCGCCGCGTTTTCAATACCTTGCAGCCGGTAAAGCGTTGTCAGCTGATGACTCATTTTCCTTGCATCGACTATGTGATCGCGAAACAGTTTCGCATCATCAAGATCGAGGATTGCACAGGTACGCCAATCAAAAGATATAAGCATTCCTTTTCGCTGCTCGTCAAACCCCTGACTTTCTTGCTGTGCCAGGTAATGCTCTTTGGCTCGTTGTTGAACAGCTGATGCCAGAGGGAATTGCCAAGCTTGGCTGAAGTTGCATTCTTCAACAATGATGGTTCCTGAAGGTCGTTTGTGGAGTGAAAAGTGGGTGACAGTTTCTCGGAGTCTGGCCATGCGCGCGTCAAAGTCTGGTTGTTGGTGACGTTTCTTTAGATCGCACAGCAGTTGCTGGAAATCTTTGGGTGGCACTCGACGCGGTTCCCGCTCACCAAGCATCTTGAGAGTTTCCCTGATCGTTCTTGAGGGGCAGGTTGTTATGATAGACTCCATTATCTTGGTATTGATATCCACTGCCTCCAGTCCTGTGATCGGACTCGTGTCTTCCGATGATTCCGCGACAGAGATACGATGGCCGGGGCCCTCGGAGTTGCTTTCTGGTTCAGTAAAAACTGGCTCGCCATGAGCCCGAGGTTGCAGCTCAGCATCAGTCGGGCCAGCATTGGCGCAGGGGTCATGGTATCCCGGAAACCGAACCTTCAGAGGAGCTTCCAGATATCTATGCGCGTAGCCGATCCAGGGTTCTCCCTGTCCGTCCATCCGGCGTTTCATTGCGAAATAGAAGAGCAAGATTGCTCGATGAAGGTCTTCCATTGAGAATAGACCTGCAACGGTTTTTTCAGAGCCACCTCCGATATTGTCAGGAGTTGGAAAGCGATGGACGTAATCAGCCCTGTCTCGGGAATATGGGCGATTCGGGATCCGATCATTGGGGGCAAACAACAAGATCTGAACAGCATGAGATAAAACGAGTGACTGTAGTGCGTACTTTCTCTGCTCGCTCGGGTTCCCAGCATACGAAAAGTATGTTGGGAGAATCCGAATGAAAGTGGGCTTGGGGCAAAGCGTGACGACTTGATTCACGAAACCGCGAACAGTCAAGTCAACCGTTCTGCCTAATTTTCCCGCGTAGGCGGCCAAAAGTTCGGTTGCATTGAGCATCGTGAATTTTGTGCCGAAGTCGTAGATTGAAAACCTTCCTCCGCGAGAAGGAATGAGAGAGCCAACCTTCATGAAGTTTTGAAAATCGAGCTCGGTTCCCGTAGCTTCATCATTGATTCGCTAAACCAGTGAGTGAGGCAGCTCTCCGTCTTTGAGATCAGAGCGACTTCGGCGAGAGTTGGATGCGAGAAGCGCAGCTTCGTGAACAATATCTGACACTGACGAACAACAATGAGCATCGCATTCTATAGAAACAAGGATTGAAAGGATTAATGGGCACTTACCGATGGTATCAGCGTAAGCGGTCATCTCCTCACCATCGCTAAATCCACAGTATTGTGCCAAAATGTGGATTGTGCGCCCCCATCTCATGGGGTTGTACTGGATGTTGGGCCATGCATAGTTGATCAGAACTCCCAGCTCTCTCTGCTGTTCGACATCTTTCACCATTGATTTGTTTACCTCTTCAGGCTGAGTGACATCGTGAGGAACAGGAGTAAAGATCGTATGGTTTCGGTATAGGTCGGGCAAAGAACGCTGTGAAAATTGAGGGTTGGTTTCGAAGATGCGTACTACACTCAGGAAGTCATGATGCTGAGCGTCCAAATCCTTTTTGTCGTTTCGAATTTGTTTACTCGAACCCATGGTGATGATTCGTGGTAGGTACGTTGTCGTTTCTTGGTGCTAGAGTCACAATTCTGAGTTTTTGGAGTGCCGCTGTGGTAAGATTTGGTGGGTGGGGCCGGCGGTCGGTTAATAGGTACTTCCGAACAGTAAATCCAGCCGGGTGATCTAGAATCACATGATCAGTTGTGGCTGCCTTGAGGGGTGGTGATTCAAGCTGAAGATGCGGTGTTGGTGCTTGGTTTTGAGTGTTAAGGTTGGAGTTGCTGCTCAGGGGTGAGGATGTGGAGATCATCCATCTGCAACCCCACGACCCAACATACGATGAGCTCCAACATATCAAGCTGACATTAAGGAATCCTCAATCTGAGTTGTTTACAGTCATACCTTCGCTTCGCTGAAAGGGGCTGCGACTCTGTACGAGGATAGAAGCCACCACATTCGAAGAGTTATCTGCCCATGGGTAAGCCTTTTCTGAATCATTCGCACTCTCATTAACTAATATAACTTCTTTGATTTCAAAGAAAAAAGTCATCTCAACTGATCATCAAATTTCGACTAATCGCGATACTGTCTTACACGCCCATCAGACATCGGAACACTCCCGGGTGATAGCTCACGAAGCCAAGAACGAAGCGACTCAATATCCCATATCTCCCCAGTATCAGCCAGCTCCCACAAATTCTCAAAATGACTTGCTCGTTCAATTTTGCAGGAATAATTAGAACCACAATCCGATAACGCCCTGATACCGTCCAAATCCATCTGAGCATGGGTAGAGAATGGCTTCACAATATCATCGAGTGTCTCTGGAACACATATGATACCTTCACCGAATTTTTGTTGTCTGAAAGAGGTGAAGTTCTCTCCAAGTTCACTCCTCATCCTGGACATGAATTGCTCTTTGACATCGCGGAGAGTAGCTCGGAAGACTTCTTTGTCGTTGCGGTGAAAGTCCAGACCGTCGGCTCGACTCAGGAGAATGCGAAGAGGGCGCTTGTCGTCGCGATTGAGGAGCAATCTGATAGCTATGCCTAGAGCACTTTCCGTTGCCTCTGATCTCGTACGCTCCATGGGAATGACAATGATGACAACCGCAAATAACTCTTGAAAAACATCGGCCATGTACTTGATCTGTGGAATTTGGTCATCAAAGCCAGGATTGTCAAGGAAAATGGCGCCTAGACGGCTGGAGTTGTAGGACTGGATACCCAAAGTTCTGCAGAGGCTGCTAGATCCTGGCTTGAAATGGTCCTTGGATGCACCAGTAAGAACTGTAAGCATTTGGCTTTTCCCAGCCTCCGTAGAGCCCTGTACACCGATGCAGACCTTGTCCAACAGCTGAATCCGAAGTTGAGTCACTCGAGCAACTGTAAAAAGCCATTTAGACCAGAAGTAGTCGGGTATGATACGCCGTGGGTTTTCCCATGCCCCAAGAGGAATTTCGAGGCCTGTTTCCAGTCTAGATCTCCATTTCTCCAACGCCTCTGATGTGTGCGAACTTGTTAGATCTTCCTTCACATGCTGGAGGAGCAGCTCCTCAACCATGTCATCCGGTCTGGTCAGGCTAAGACCAAGAGCCTGAAGAGTGACAACCAGCACTCCAGAAAACGATAGGTCCAGATGCTTGGTTTGTCGATTGAGAAAATGATAGATGACGCGAGTACTGTAGTATAGGACGCCCAAGCTCCCAGCAATAGTCCAGGCAGGCGGGTACAAGACCCATGGTGCCAATTCGGTTAACAGAGCTGGTATTGTAGTCCAAGAAAGATAGCTCGGCAGCATACCCAATGTCACGGAGGCTATTGGACGGCCTTCAGTAGAGCTGCAATACCATTCATACGGGGCGTCAAGCTGAGTGATTATGATCAGGTGGCACAGTTGAATGACCCCCATTATGTCTTGAAACTGGGAGATGGCCTGCTCCGTACGCTTGGACGAGTCTGTTGGCCGACGATAAAGGTCTTCACTAAATCTCTCCAGTGCGTGAGCAAAGCTTGGCACATTCGCGAATTGCTGCGCCAATGTTGGTCTGTTTGCGTTTGTCCACGCCTCAATGGTGGCTTCACCCTTAGTAATTTTTGGGTTTGTTTCACTCTCGGACATATCAGTGATAAGCTTCCTGAGAACGCGCGGACAAACGGCGGGGACACCAGACAGAAGGCCTTCATGTGGGTCGAATTCTCCATTCATCGAAGGACTGAAATCTATATCAGTCTCGAAATCTCGAGGCCACCGTTTCTTGAGGATATCAAAGGCATGACCCATCTGGCTGAGGACAAGATGCGGGCTGGCGTCACTGACTAAACTGTCAATACGATTCACTACGAATCTGACCTTCTCGTCCAGCTCAGTGCTTTTCTTTTGAGAATAAGCACCGGGGAAAGCATCAGCTGCTCGAAAGCTTTGTACCTTAGATGTCTGCGCCACCAGTACACGTACCATCGCAAGTCGGATGCTTTCAAAAGTCTCTGGCTGGCCGGCTTTATCAAGCCCCAGTTGTTTCATCTCGTCGACTTTGATAGTGGTCGATCGTCCAAATACATCACAAATGACGATACCTTGTTGAACTGCGATGGATGCTATACCAATGTGCCCGAAAGTAGCGCTCTCCTCGATTATATACTCCAACCTCATAGAAACCTATTGAGATTGTCAGTCGCGAATTGCAAGGGTATGTGAGCATGAAGACTTACTTTAGAGTGGTCTTCAGGATCAGGGAGACATCCAATAATTGTGAGAGGGATCTCTCGCTCATTATGTTTGAAAGCTGCCCCTCCAAAAAGGTACTGTATAATAGTGGAGCGACTTTCAGTGATATGGTGAGACGATCGATATCTACCACACAGGAGCAGCTCGCTACTGTTTCAGGCATGGGAAGTATGGCCGAAGGTAGTTCGTTGCAAGATATTCCGAGATGGTTCACTGAAACAACATCCTGTGGCAGTCTGGAACCGATAGAGTTCTTGACGCAATGAAAGTAGTGCGACATTTTATGGTACTCGTCGACCTCTCGTGCACCAGGGATTTGTGGAAGATCATGGGCACCCAGTATCTGAAGACAGTTCTGGATGCCGGGTACCTTGGTGGAAATGGAATACATGCAGCCAAAATGACAAAACTTGCCTGTTTTCTTTGAGAGGAAGTCCAGGCAGTTTTCAAAGATCGGCCAAAACATCTTGATGGTGGGAGATACAGCTTCCAATGGTGTTCTGAAAGTGTTTAGGCTCTGTTTAAACCTCTTGGACGCATCATTCAGCGCAAAAGGGACGTAGTCATTAGGGTTTATGATGTGATGGAAATTCTTGCTGAGATGCATTTTCCAAGAGGTAGAGGTCCCTTGAGGCTCATTGACATGACATGATGGTGACCCGAATGTGATGACAGAAATGCCGCTCTTTCCTTCTTGCCATGCATTGGGAATAGATTCATGGTCAAAGATGGCGAGATAAGACGAAGTGCTTGCCAAAGTGCCCCTAAGAAGCCCGTGTTAGCATCATATATGATTCTTATTCAGTTCTTTGTGCAGTCTTACCCAAAACTGTGCCCACAAACAACGACTTTGTATCGTTCCATCAGCCATTCAACAAGCGGAACGAACTCCCGGCTTCTATCAATGAGGCCTTGACAGAAACGCGAGCCAACACCCTCAGCCGCTTGTGTGTCAACGTTGAGGCTGAACTTGGGATCAGTCACGTCGCGGGTGTAGCTGAACCCCAAGAAGATCGTTTGCAAGCGTTCAGACCATGCGATAATAGGAGGTGTTGAATTGATGCCCGCCTGTTTGCTGATTGGAGCAGCAGAGTAGACTGAGGAGACGAGATCAAGTTCTTTGATGAACTTGAAGGTCGTGGCTTCTGCAGACAAAGATACTTAGTTGGTAAAGTGCCGCAGGGAAGCAAGAGTTTCATGATAGAGCAAAGGGCGGCTAGATGTGAGCGATAGTCAAGACCAAAGTGACGGGCGATATCGATGAAGGCACCCAGGCGGGTATCAGAAGAACTTGGTGGCCGACACCTTCCTTCATTTGGTACTTTGCGCAAACAAGATGCAGGAGAGCCCAAGGCTCTTTCCTCACATGAACAAAAGACAATCAGCCAAAGACATCTACAATCACAAGACACATAGCACCAGACACAGCATGGGAATCATTCAATTAGGATAGGAATAAAGAAGTGTAATAACAAATAAAAATAAATTTAATCCCATATCTACAAAGTACCCAAATATGTATACGTTCTAAAATAAACGGCCATAGCCAAGAAAGTATTGAAGAATCACCATCTATAGCACTGCAACAACAGCACCAAGAACAACAGCCGCAACGACGGGAACATTCCAGCTTGAAGCTCCGCTGATGGCTACGGGTGTGCCGGTGGGTGCCTCGGGCTGTGGTGTGCCCGTGGGCTTCACCACCGTCGCGATGTTGCTTGTGGGGATGATGGGGTAGACGTTTGTAGGGCGGTAGGTGTGAAGTTCCTCAAGGGGGTTGGGCTTGGGGGCGTCGCCACCAGAGTGGGGAGAGTCAGGCTTAGGCTTAGGGGATTCGTCGCCATGCTCGGGAGAATCGGGCTTGGGGGCTTCGCCGGTAGGTTGGGGATAAGCGTTGGTGGGATGGGCTTGGGTAGGCTTGTTAGAGCCGCCAGTGTGGTGACCGCCGGGCTGGTTAGAGTCGCCGGTGTGATGGCCGCCAGAAACCTTGGTGAAGCCCTCGCCTAGAGGACCGCAGGTAGAGCAGTAGCCAGGAACAGGAGTAGGCTTGGGAGCCTTGACGACATTGGTGACGGTGATGGTGCGGTAACCCTTAGTCGTAGCCTCCTTGCAGCCAAAGTTGCCGTTACCACACTGGATAGCCTCGGGGATAGTGAAGATGCCGGTGGGCTCTGCGCCTGCGCCTTGGGTGTTGTGCACGATCTCGGTAACGACGCTGGTGTGGCAGGCGTCCTTTCCAGAGCACGAGGTGATGGTGTGCATGTTAGTGGCAGTGACGTAGGAAGTGAGAGGGCCGTTGGTGGGATGAGGAGCAACACCCT
This sequence comes from Fusarium sp. NRRL 66335, assembly GCA_004367055.1. Classification (NCBI taxonomy): domain Eukaryota; kingdom Fungi; phylum Ascomycota; class Sordariomycetes; order Hypocreales; family Nectriaceae; genus Fusarium; species Fusarium sp. NRRL 66335. The sequence continues at coordinate 39,622 of QHHG01000229.1, forward strand.
TGTCGGTGGGAGAACCGTCGGGGCCGGGGCAGAAGGTTGTGAGAGAGGTGATGGTCTCGGTGGTGACTTGGCCGACGGGGCAGTTGGTGACGCTGGGAGGGCATGCGGTGACGGTGTAGACCATGCTAGTGACGACGGTGGAGGTGACGGTGGTAGAAGGAGCAGAGTCAGTGTAGCTGGGCTTGCTGTAATGGTCACCGGAGCCGCTCTTGGTGTAGCTGGGAACGTCGTAATCGCTTGAAGCACCCTTGGTGTAGATGGGAGGAAGGTCGTAGTCGCCGCCGGTAGGCTTGTGCGATGAGATGACCTTGTCGGTCCAGGCAACGGTAGTGTTGGAGTAACGAGTAGTAGAGAAGTAGACAGTGGTAGTGTCAGAGGGAACCGACTCGGTGACATCAGTGGTAACAGTGGCGGTGACAATCTCGGTATCAGTCTCGACCTCAGTAGTGGCAGTGACAGTCTCCATCTCGGTAGAAGTAGCAGTCTCAATAGCGGAACTGCTGGTCTCATCAGAACCACACTCGCCCTCCAGATCAGGGACAGCATTGGGACCAGTTCCAACAGCGACAAGGTTAGTACCACAGTCCTCGTTGTTAGCGATCCAGACTTCACGGTTATCCCAATCGTACACGACGTAAGCAGCGCGGAGGAAAGTGTCACCAAGAACGGGGAACTCGTCATCCTGGAAGACACCCAAAACACAGCGCTCCTCGTTGTGCCAGATGAAGTCGGCGTAGGGGACCTTGATGGTCTTGCCGGCGAAGGTGAAGTCAACGGTACCCTTGATGTCAGCGACAGAGCAGTCGACGTCAACGTAGGCGCCGCCGTTCCTCTTAGCGGTAGGGAAGTTGTCGACGATCTTGTTGAAGATGGCGCCGGGCAGGGCGCTTACGGTGTAACCACTGTCAAGAAGGACGGGCTGGCTACCAGAGAAGACAGCGTCGGTAGAGCCATCTTCTTGCTTGAGGCTGATGCCGTCCAGGCTGACCCAGTATCTAGGATTGTCAGCTATGTAGGGTTTTAGACGACGGGAATAATTACCGGGTGAGGCCATCGGGAGAATCCGCGGCGGGGATAATGGGGAGCTTCTGGAGACGGCCGGTGTACTTCTTAGTGTCGATACCACCAAAGATAACGGCACCTCGCTCGCTGTCAATTGTGCGGATATCGAGAGACAGAACACGGCTCTTGATAAGGTTCTGTCTGACCATGCTGTCGATGACCAGAGGATAAGGCGCATCCCAACCGTTCAAGTCAGGACCAGCGCCCATTATACCAACTCCAGTGAAGGAGCTATCGTATGCGACACCAAAAACCTGGTTGCGAATGCTCGCCGCTGCAATAAATTAGCCACAATTCCCTCAATTGAGCGCTTAAACTCACATCCAATGACAACATGATCGTAACCATAGTTCCAGTACGCATATCCAGTACCGTAGACAACACCACCGGTAGTATTCAAGTCGACAAAAGTGCTGCTCTCTCCGAAATGTCCAAAGTTGGCACAAAATTGAGGCTGCTGAGCCTTTTCGCACACGGGGTTAACCCAGAGCTCAGCAGAACCGGTATCCAGGTTGACGGTAACTTTGTCTCCAGGTGTTCCCAGGGTAACGTCGATGCTGTAGAAGAAACCGTTTTGCTGCGACTCGAGAAGGACTTCGTTTTGTCGCTTGGTGATACCCTTTACGACGGGACCGCCGGTGCTGACCTTGAGGGGGAAGCGGACCATGCCATCGGGGGTGTTGTCGCTAACGGGGACGTTGGGGACGTTGACGGCGGTTGCGATTGCGGGGGCCGCAACGGCGAGGAAAAGAGCGGACAACATCTCTGCAATTGAGTTGTTTTAGATCATAGGAAAGAAAAATAAGATACTAAATAAAAAAAGAAGAGATGAACAAGAAAGGGAATAAGCTGGATTTTGTTAACCCGGCGTAGAGAGTGACCGGGGAAACGAAACAATTGGCGATGCCCTCAATAGTTTTATTGAGAGGGTGGAAAAGAAGGGTTGGGATGACGGGAGGAGAGAAAAAAAGGGAATGGCCGGGCGGGCGGGCTACTGCAGTGGTGTGTTCTATATAAAACACTGACACTGCAGCATGTGCATGTATCTGCAAGGTGCATGCAGGGGGGGTCGGATCAGTGTGACAGCTTCAATTTCATTCGATAAAAGCCCACTTGGTCTCCCTCTCGGCGCCTCTCGCTAAGGTGCCGTTACTTGGCTTGAATCTCCCAACGCTCGGGGTGGTTCCTGGCGCTAGGCTCAATATAGATGGTGCGTAGTCTGAGCACACATTGATGGTCATGTCATGTCAATGGGAAATAAACCTGAGAAAAGAAGTGCATATGTCTCAAACATGGACAATGCTATTTTTCTTCTCTTTGTTGAGAGTTTAAGAGACTGGGAATAATGTTGTGGATTGTGACCCGTATGTTTGTGCTATACGGGAGACGACGATGAATACGAGGCTCCCTCATGCATGACAAGTTAGCGGTTACCCTCATTAGGGGCTCAGGTCAGATGTCAGCAATTAATTGCTAATCCCCTTCAGCTTACGTAGATCCCACTTCCCACCTTCAGCTTTGCTTCTGTTTTAGCGCTCAGGCCGTGCATCAAACGTCAATCCAGGTCGCAGGTTGAGCAAAAATATGGGGTTTCAATGGATTTCCCATGTTCCATCCCAGATCTGATCTGAGGGTTGAAGGGATTGATCCAATGTTGGACAAGGGTAGACATGCAGTGCAAGGGCGATCACACAAGACAACCTGACCTCCTTTGAATCAATCAATCATCAATTAATTGATTAACCTCCTTCACTCTTCCCGAGACATTGATCATCTATTCGGCTCCGGTCTTTTTTTGAGGCGGTTAAATTGTTTGTTTGTACTGTAGTGTCTAATTTCGCTCAATCCTTTTTGCTGCAATTAACCGCTTGGCTGATGTTGAGCTGTTGGTGTCGGAGCCTTGGTAAATGTTACCCTGTCATTTCCACGTTTGCTTCGCTACACGGGATGTTTTTAGCATGGAGTCGCAACAGCGCACACATTTTGGGCATGCAGCTGGTAAGACGGGCTTTCGTTGTCATCGAGAAGCCGTTGGACGTCAAGAGTGATCGCAGCACCGGCTTTATTTCGTGACTATTCCCAGTTTCATCAGCACGGCGCTCCCGTTTTTCTAGCGGCTCTACCAAGTTTCACAGTTATTAACAACATGCAGTTAACTAACGGCTATTCTAACGTCATTCAATTGCCACACGTCGTGTCGCAACTAACATTAATTACTGTCGTACGCCAAAACCCATATCAAGCCGCGTTTATCTGCCGCGTCTTTGCCAATTGATGTTGCGAATATGCGAACTCGCAGCAGAAGTGAGGCTGGTAGGAGGTTGGCGGCAAGGCTTAAAGCTTGAAGCTCTCACCAAGTCCTGGATATGCAGCAAATGTCGCGCTAGTCCACACGGATCCTACACAAAAGTTACACAAGAGAGGGGCTAATAGCTTAATTCCAATTGTGTACCCATTCTGCATTCCATCTGCGATACTTTAAAGTTTTGTTGTCGTGATGTTTAACGGTTGTGCGTGGCTGGTGCAGTAGCTTGAGAGGTGGTTAGGGTGTTAGGTCGATGTTTATCATCGCATGAGGTGCGGGTGCACAAGTCGAGCCAGCCACGTCTCCAACCTCGATGCTTTGAGTTGTGCAACATACAGGAATCAGTGGCTTTCTAGACAGCGACTTGAGGACATGGAATCAGGCCGGAGACTGGCAGTTATGGGTAAGTCGTGATTGAGTTGGAGCCATGACGTTGGCTGTGAATTGGTTATCGCGTCCGTTGAGCAATGAAGATAGCAACTTTACCTTAGTCGATAGTGTGCTACCTGGCAGAACCAGCAAACTTGGAGAGAGACAAAAAACTCATTCTATGTCTAAGAAAGCTCTGGCCAGTATCATGTCCTCGTTATTGCTATACAAAAGCCTCTTCCATACTGTATCTCGTTAATTCACATGCGACGCGGGCTACCCTGTACCATAGCGACAATACTTATGTTTCCGCCGTTACGGCATCGTGCGTAGTCAATTGAGAGAAGACATGACAACGAGCCGTGTCTCATGAATCCTGATTTTGAGAGTGAAATTGAGGATGCGTGCTTTAACAACACTGTTGTGCATCAACGTGGTTTTGTCTGTTCACAAGGGGATTGTCACATTTGTTCGGCCAGTTATGGTAAGCTTGTACCAGAAACAAAAGCATAAGACAGTGTTGTCAAAATTGCGCAATCGTTCGCTGAGATTTCAATTACCACAGAATCAGTGTAAAATGATTCGGCGGTTCAACTACTGTGAACAAACATGTTTTCTTCAAAGGACGATTTTCTTTAGCGTACTATTTGAGAGCTGATGACAATCGATGCCTCTGTTGAAGGCATTGAAGGAAACCCAGATTTACGATTCGCAGAGCTTCAAAAAGCCAATCTTAAGAAGAGAAAAGAGATACATTTAGATTTCGTAGAGTCAAATCAAGTCTTTTTTATTTTATTGAACACTTCAACTCATAGTTCAAGCGTTCTGACATCTCGTTAGCCTCAGACAGCTGAGGTTCCCTCCACAAGAGCTTCGTGCAACAGACCCACTTTTGATCTAACCCAGCTTTTCCAACCTGACGTAACTATCCTTCAAATAACTTCTCCATCACAACACCTTAAACCCCATCCAAGGCCACACCCAATCGCCCACGATGGACGGCCTAGACGAGTTCGAAAAGACCCTCGCCGCCGAAAAGGCCGAACGAGAGCGCGCCGAGGAAAAACGCAATCGCAAACACAGACATCACCATCGACACGAGGACGGCGAACGCGATAAAGATGGACATAGACATCGACACCGCCGAAGACACGATGACGAAGATGATGGGCATAGAAGCAAACGATCGCGACATTCGCGCGATGATGATGATGGACATCGGTCGCGAAGACATGGTGATGATAGACATCGCAAAACGAAAGATGCAAAGGAGGATCTGCCCATTCCGGATGAGGAGCAGCCTCCTAGCCAGGACACAGTCGACAGATCAAAGTCTATTCAGAGAGATTCGTGGATGACGGCTCCCTCTGGCATCGAAATCGATTATGTCCATCGTCCCGACAAGAACAAGGAGCCGCCTCCAAAAGAAGAGCCGAAGCGTGTCGTATCGAAACGCGAGATCAATACACACATTGCAGATATCAACGAAGGCAAAACCCTCGAAGAACTCGACATAGAAGCTCAACCGGCCGTGGACTATACCTTTGGCGACGCTGGTTCTTCATGGCGCATGACCAAGCTCAAAGCCGTGTACACAGCAGCTGAAGAAAGCGGTCGTCCGGTAGAGGAGGTGGCTATGGAACGATTCGGAGATCTGCGCCACTTTGACGACGCGCGCGAAGAAAAAGAAGAGATGGAACGACGAAGAATTTACGGAAAGGACTACAAAGGCCACGATAAGCCCACAGGCGATCTCTACCGCGAAAGAGTCAAGAACCAGCGCAAAGACTCACCCGAACCCGAACAAGGCACAATCATCCCAGACGCTCGTCCCCAGACCACAACAACTCCCGCAATGGATCAGACCGCTCTCAACCGTCTGCGCGCCCAAATGATGAAAGCCAAACTCCGTCGCGCCCCCAACGCAGCTCAACTCGAAGAAGAATACAACAAAGCAGCAGCAATGTTCTCCGCCGCCCAGTCAAACCCCGAAGCCGTAGTCCTCAGCGTAATGGATAATCGTCAATTGGCCGGTACGAGGAACGAAGCCAAGGCCATCACCAACAAACGCGGTCGCGAACGTGGCAATGTCGAGGAGAACACAGAAATGACTATTGATGATATGGTTCGTGAAGAACGTCGTACAAAGGGCCAAGCAGGCGGCGAAGGTCTCCGTCTAGCAGAACGTATCGCGAAAGACGGCAAATTTGATAATGATCTTGATTACATGGACGAAAACGCCGAGAAACTCGCCAAACGCATTCACAAATCGGACATTAACTTGAAGAACATGGCTGTATCCGAATTCCAGAAAATGTCTAAGGCGTTGGATAATTGTCCCCTCTGCCACCACGAAGACAAGAACCAACCACCCCTCGCACCCGTCATCGCGCTCGGAACACGCTGCTTCCTCACGATTGCGACAGAACCTGAAATCTCTCCTGGGGGCGCTGTTATTGCCCCGTTGGCGCATAGGTCCAATCTGTTGGAGTGCGATGATGATGAGTGGGAGGAGATACGCAATTTCATGAAGAGCTTGACGCGTATGTACCATGAGCAAGGAAGGGAAGTCGTCTTTTACGAGAACGCTGCGCAGCCGCATCGCAGGATGCATGCTGCTATGGCCGCTGTTCCTATTCCCTACGAAGAAGGCGCCATGGCACCTGCGTACTTCAAAGAGGCTTTCCTCACGTCTGATGAAGAGTGGAGTCAGCATCGCAAGATCATCGACACAGGCGCCAAAGCCCGCGATGGCATGGGCCGCTCAGCCTTCCGACGCAGCATCGCGAAGGAAATGCCGTATTTCCACGTATGGTTCAATCTCGACGGAGGACTAGGTCACGTCGTGGAAAATGCAGGACGTTGGCCAAAGGGCGATCTTTTCGCGCGTGAGGTTCTAGGTGGTATCGTTGATGCTGAGCCGCATATTATTAAAAGGCAGGGAAAATGGATGAGAGGTGATCCAAGAGTGGAAGGATTTAAGAAAGGATGGAGAAAGTTTGACTGGACGAGGATGTTGGCTGAGGGATAGATAAGTGGTATCGTTGTAAATTGTCATTATAGCGTCTCCGCCATGATATGTATAGACATTACTGGACATGGCGTCCCCAAGATTAATGTATCTAAGAATGAACAGAGATTTCCAAGATGATCTTATATCCAAACCAAGTTGGTCACCTCCGGGGTATCAAATTCAAGTCGTATTCCTCCCTTATCGCACGAGCGTCCCTCTCCGTCCCCTTTGTTCCTTCTTCGCCTCGGCCCCCGTAACCTTCATCCAATCCTCCCACTCCTTACTCATCTCCATCAACACCGAGCCCATAACACTGGCACTAGCCATGAGACCATGACCTTCACCTTCCAAGACTCTAACTTCACAGCGACGCATGGTCTTGCCGAGCCATTTGACGTTATCGACTGGAACGCGGGTGTCTCTGCTGCCGTGGTGAATGACGACTGGTCTTGTGATGTCGACGTACCGGAAGCCGATGGTGTGGCGACGTTCGAGACAGACGAGAAGGTCGACGGCTGGGTTGGCGCCTGTTGTCGCGAGTTCCCAGATTGCGTGGGTGAGACGGAGGTCGTATGTCATTTGACGTTCTTTATCCGCCATGGCGTCAGCCGCGGCTGCGATAATGTCCGAGTCGCCTCTGTTGCCATGTGGAACACTATCCCTGTCCATGTTCTCCGAGGCAGCAGGAGGATCAATCTCCGCAGCATTGTTTCCATTCGTAAGACCCTTATTATAAACGTTCTCCTTATCGATACTCGGTGTGACGTTTCGTGTGCTTCCAGTACTTTCGCGTCCTCCATTCTTTCTCTTTCCTCGTTTTTGTGATTTAGGTAGTGAGCTGGTGATTGAGCTGCTTGTCGCTGTCATAAAACTGCTGTTGGCAGCTTTGAGAATGGGCGTGGGAAGCGCTCGAAGGATACGTTGGGCGGTCGGAATGGCGTTGGTAGGAGGGAGAGCTTGCGATGTGCCGAAAACGTTCATTTGAGAAGGAGGAATCCAAGGCGCGAGGAGATGTATTCTGCCTCGAATATGTTGAGGCATTCGGAGTGCTGTGGCCAAGGCGTAGATGGCGCCAGCTGAGTGAGCGAGGATCGAGAACTTGGTAATCTTGAGTGTTTGACAGATAGCGTAGACATCATCTATCTCAATTAGTACAATCTTCAAACGTGGAGTGAGTTGCTTACCAGGCCAGCTCAGCGGCGTCGCAGTGCCATCCGAATAAGGCTCGCTATCGCCAACACCCGGTCGATCCGGTGTGATTAGCCGCAGCTTCAATGTCAATGCCAGCTCATCATAAAATGCAGTGATATATCTTGTCAATCCCATTCCAACACAACAAAAGACCGCAGAGCCCTCAGAATCGCCCACTTCAGAGAAAGAAATAACGCGACCCGTTTGGGGATGTCGAATCTTCTGCGACAATCGTGGTGAGCATAGATATGAGTCGACAGCATCATCGACAGAGTCAGCGGACATGGGTCGTTCGTGATGGGTGCGCTGACTCTGGACCCGCGGTTGAGGACTAGGATTCTCGCGATGTGCTTCTTCAGCCTTGAGATTTAGAGGTTCGGACAAGCGCTTGAGACGGGAGCTGCTGCGCTTCATCTTGATCCCATCTCCTGGTGCTGGACTGAGCTGTCCTGACCGTCTTCGGTCTTGGCGGTCGTTGCTCTGGTCTCGCTTTCTTCCTTGAGCCACAGCGGGGAAGGGCGCCGCCCCCTCAAATTCTTCGTCACTGGCGCCGTCATCGTCTCTGCTAATATCGAGGAAGCTTCTACCCGCCACACTGGTGGTATTTGATGGGGAAGCATCCTTGAGTCCATACACAGGCGATCTTGTAGACGACCTCGATTGATGTGGGCGATGCCCCTCCCTCGTCCTACTTGTCTGTCGATCTCGAGGTCTTGATTGTTCATCAGCTTCAGGTATTACATCGGCAACTGAACCATCCTCGCGCCTTCTTCGCCCACTCGATCGCTTCGACTGTCCTGTCTTTGTCAGACTTGACGCCCGCGCTGGGATGGCGCAAGGTCCATCCATTGGGCGTTCGATCGGTAGCTCGTACTGTGACTCCTCACGAATAGCTGTTTCGGCAAAGAAGGGATCGTTACGACCGTCACTGTGAATGCTATCGCCAGGAAGTGCGCCCGATGAAGAAGCTGAGATTCCACCAGATACCCTCTTTCGCTCGGCTTCCTTCTCGCGTAGGCGCTCCCTTGAACTCATGTACATAAGCCCCTTTGAGCTTCTTGATGTCTTCTTGCCCCAGCTTTCGTGCGACTGCTTATGATTCAAATCGGGCGTTACGCTAGAGCGTCGTTCAACGGAGAGGTTGCCTATACTCTGCGCATCATCGTTCTTGGAGGCTTGCGAGGATCCCTTTGACGTAGGTCGAGATGTACTATTTCGGATAAACGATCGTAGACCACCTTCACGACTCGGGCTTCGAGGGCTTTTGGGACTCTTTGTCGCTGTTAATGAAGAGTATCCGCTGGGAGGTTTCGATGTGCGGATAACGGGTGGTAAAGCGGCGAGTTCGTCGAGAGAAACGGGATCCTGTCTCAAATCGTCAAGGCTAGGCTGATGAAACGCTCCGTAGTCAACACCAAAACTGCCGAGACCACGACCCGGACTTGCTGGTAGCGAAAGGCTGTGAGGAGAAGCTTCGAAGTGGGAGGTTGCGGGCTGAGAGATGACGCTCAGACTGGTGATCAGGTTGGAGATAACCTCGGGACTGGCCGGGGGGACACTGGAAGAGGCGCGCTTTGACGAGGGGCCTTGGAAGGAGCGTCGGCGAGAATGACTGTATCCATGAGCGTGGTGGCCGTGGGCTCGAGTAGGGATAGGGGGAACGTCAGCCGAGTCAAAATTCATGGCTGGGGCCTCTGCGTGCCACCGACTTGGGCGATTTAAAGTAGTGTATTAGGGCGTCGAGTCAGTCGCGAATATTAGAAGTGGATTGCTTGCTGTAAGGGAGCACTAGAAAGACCCGAGTTTTCCTTTTCGTGTCTCGCGCAGAAACAATGGGTGGCGCGCTGTGCTGCCCTCTGATTAAAGGGAGAGTGAGATGGAGCAGCGAGAAAAAAAGTTTGGCGAAACTGAGATATTCGTGGGATATTAGTTTGTTGGTGGAATTGGTGATGGTGGATCGGTGTGTAATAACTAGGATCCTAATCTGAAGCAAAGGATGGAGCCAAGTGGACTTTCCCGTTTGTCGCGCGTGAGAAAGGAAAAGAAGAGAGGGAAAATGGAAAGAAAGAAAGGATTGAAGCGGTAAGGTAAGGCGTAAATTATTAAGATGGCGCACAAAGGTGGTTGACGAGGAGAAGCGAGGGGAGAGAGGGAAGAGAGGGCGAGAGGGGAGAATTATTGGACGAGGCTAGTAGGGGAAAGACAACGGGAAAGTGGAACCAATCAATCAATCAAGCAATGAATAGCGATGGACGTGATAGCGAAGGTTTATTATATTATTATTATTGAGGCCCAGCTATTATTACTTTTTATCGCAAATGATACTGTCTAGACTATAGTATCTGTAGTAATGGGCGATTGAGACTGCAGCATTGACGAAAAGACAAGTCGAGAATCTGGGGGAGGAATGGTTTCAACATGCCCAACCTAAGAGGGGGCTGAAAGGTTATCGTCAAGACATCTGCAATACTACCGAGCTCGGAGGCAGTTTGCGGCGTTCCGACGGAAACATGCACATGCATATGCAGTGAATTTGAGTCCAGCTCTAATCTGCGCTTGTGTTTCTTCTTCTCGCTTCCCTCTGCCATTTCAACTGCCAGACTGAACCCCTGACTGAGCCTACCAAGACCCCTGACCCGTAAAACTTATTTTTTCCCCTGGAGCTTGTGACCATTTCCGTTAGTACCGTCATCAACATTCCGCAACTGTTACATTCCATCTTGAATTCCTGAATCTACAAATCAGCTTAATATTCGAGACTATACAACTCCAGAATGGGAAAAGTTTAAAGATGATGCTTAATTCCAGAGGAGAGATAATGCGGCTTTGTAGATCCTCGTGGCGATTAATGAGCCGTTCTCCACTGAACTCCCGAGGGGTTTTGATCCACTGTGGGTTGGGCTGCTGAAAGCTGAGCTTGGGAAATGTGACGAGTGATAATTTCTGTTTGTTGAGAGTCGTGATCAATTTATTGCCGACACGGCGCATAATGCATTGGACCTGCATGTAACTGACATGAATTGATGACCAGTAATAGCTGAAGGTTTGGACATAATAACGGCATGGTAAAACGCATTATCGTTTTCCTGCAGTTGAAGCCTAATTGAAGCAGAGCTCCTGCAGGCACTTCTCCATTCTGACAGGGTCTAGTCTTCACGTGGCTGGTTACGGTCCAGAATACTCGTGGCTGTGGCACAGTCAGCCACACCTACGTCATTCTTTCTCATCGTGAATCCCACTGAAGGTCAAGGTCAAGTTCCAGGATCAAGCTCTGCGACGTCACCAGCGAGTCACCTATGAACAAAGAGTGAGACGACGTGATAAACACTGTCTCCGCCTCATTTTCAACTTCAACAACTCCCGGACCATGAGAGTAATGCGCCACTAACCGCCAAGCTTCAACACCAAAACACCATCACAATGGACGTCCTCCTCTCTCTACCAATCCTATCATACCTCTTCTCCCCCGCCTCGGCATCATGGTCCACATCCCTCAACCTCCTCTTCTTCTACATGACATGGACAACACTCGTGCTATCCCACACATCCCTCCGCATCCGCATTCTGGGCACCCTCGCGATAAGAGTAGTGCTATATCTCATACCGTCGCTACTCACACTACTCTTTGATACGTCGGTGCCCAGTGTCGCGGAGCCTATTAAACTTGGCGGACGCGGTTCTCTGCCGCAGAGGAATACTCGTGCTATTGCGCGCCAGGTCGGTCTCGTGTTGGTCAATCTGGCGCTTGTCACTGCGGCCGAGGGCGCGTCGAATTTGGGATTTAAATATGTGCTGGGTGAAGATGACTTTAAGGGTACATCTGTGCTGCCTTTGCCGTGGCAGTTGGCGAAGCACATTTTCTTGATGTTGACGGGAAGGGAGATTTTGACTTATTACATTCATCGCAATGTTCTTCATTCAAAAGGCACGATTGCGAAGTATCACAAGGTATACAGCCACGCGAGGTCAGCCGCGCCGTACAGTCTTCAACTGTTTGCAGACCATCCAGTTCCTCTACTTCTGCATCACTTCATCCCGATTTACTTACCATCTATTGCGCTGCGACCGCATCTGCTTACGTACTTCCTCTTCCTCGCGCTTTGCACAGCTGAAGAGACCCTCGCGACGTCAGGATACAGTATCGTCCCGGGTATTATCATGGGTGGAATGACACGACGCACAGCGGTGCATTATGCCAGTGGAGGAGACTGCAATTACGGTGCATGGGGTTTGTTGGACTGGATGAATGGTACAAGTCGTGGACGTGATGTTCTCGACGATGTGAGAGCTGAAGCCGAGAAACATAACGTCAAGGAACGATCCCAAAACAAGTTGGAGAGCGGTGCCGGAGCTGTAAAAGGAGGAATCGACAAGTTGACAAACGGCGATGAAGGCGGCAGGAGAAGAAGTTCAAGGCTGCGATCTAAGCGCGCATCTTAATTGACGTGCATCATAAGTTCATTCTTAATTTACCTTTCCCATGAATATACCCCAATCTATGTATACAAACTCCCATTGCTGTCCCATCGTCTATTTGTAGTTCATCTTCTTAGCGAACCAGTTGAGCGTCTCAATACCGCTCTGAACTCTCATTCCGATTCTAGTATCTAGCACAAACGCCTCCCATACTTTGGCAACGTCCATTTGTTTAACGCACTCATCGTACTTTTGTCGGCGGTATGCTGCGACCTCCTCGGGTGTGCCCTCCGGTGGGTTGCAGCACTCAGACCAGGCGATAGCGCCCTTTTCGTACACGCCTGCTGCGAGAACGTAGTCATCCTTTGTCGGGCCCTTAAATACAATTCTGAACTGGTTAGTTGAGTGCGATACCGAGGGTTGTGCGACTTACCGATCATGTTTCAAGACATGTGTCTCCAGCATCTCCCTCGCCTCCTCAAACTTCGTCTGACTCTTGTACAGCGACGCTGTAATGAGAGCCCACGATCCCATCTCATCAACCTCAGCCTTGATCTTCTCCACCACCTCTGGCTTAGCGGTGCATCTATCCCAACTCATTCCTCCCACCGCCTTCTCAAGCTCGGCCGGGCCCATGCGCTTGATGGTGTTCCACATGTAACTCATCTCTGCCGCGGGACTCGCACCAATAGCATCGGCAAGGTCCACACTCAAGCTCTTAGCGCGCTCCTCCCACTTCTGGATCTTGCGCTGCACGAACACTTCAAAGGGCAATTGGCGTGCCATGAAGCGTTTCTTACCCGCCACACCGGGCGCTTTGCGGAGCAGTTCTTCAGCCTTGGTCTTGTGACGACGGGCCTCGTCTTCGTCACCCGCGGCTACGGCGTCGCGGTACAGTTCTATGGAGGCGATACCGGCCATGTAGTAGTACAGCGCGTGACTCCAGTCGTTAAGCTCGAGACAGCGCATGAAAGAGTCGCGCATGAGGGGCCAGTCCTGAATGGCCATGGAATTGAGAGAGAGCTCGAAGTTGTTGAGGGCGGTGACCTGCTTCATCTTGGCATCGCCGGCGGATGTGAGTATTTCGACGGCCTTGGGGAGGTTACGCTCGTTGCTGTACAGACGGGCCTCTTCAATGAGCCACAGACCAGAGTCGGGGTATCGAGAGCGCATGGAAGCGAGGAGCTTCTCGCACTTGCTGCGAGGGGGGCCAACGACCTCTGCGCCTTCGTCAAAGTCTTCGGCGGAGGGGAGAATGTCGACTGCACCAAGGAGAGCGTTGTAGTAGGAGAGCAGAATGAGTCCGGAGATGGCACCGTTGACATTGGCGTAGGCGGTAGAGCGCCAGAGCATGCGGACACCGCGCTCGCGATCACCACGGAAGCCTACAACTGAGAGTAGACGGGTGAAAGCGGGAGGAACAAGTGTAAGCATGAGGAGGATCATACCGAAGCACATGCTTGCTCCAGAATGGACAAAGATGTCAAGAGGGTTCTCGAGAAGAACATTATCTGACTCGGTAGCCTTTGACTTAGCCTCCTTGAGCGGCGCGCCCTCATCAACCTTCTCATCCTCACTCGAGGACTCCACGTTAGCAGGTGTTTGAGTACCAGATGCATTCTCAAGGTCCAGCTTCTCCATGCTCTTAGTCACATCAGTGACAGGCTTAGCAGACAGCGACGCCTCAGAAGTAGCTTGCGGCATACTACCCAGCGTCTTCGTCTCAGCCTCAATAATCGCATCAAGTGTCATGAATGCCTTGCGAAGCTTGAGAAAGCTCTTCATGGCATCGATGAGACTCTCGTGCAAAACACCAACCACAGCACCCATGAGCTGTGTCTGCGCGCGCACGAGCTCAAACTCAGTACCGGGAGGGTACAATTTACTCCCCGCACGAGCCTTTCCGTGCTTCTGAGCCTTCTTGAATTCTGCCCATGCTTTGGCTTCGCACTCATCCAGCTTGGCGGCTGTCTCTGTCATCACCGTCTTCTCGAATCCCAGCACCGAGCGCATAAAGATAGTGACAGCCAGACCAAGCTGGTGGAATGAGGAGTCACCCGTCTGAAGTCTCTCCCATGCACCGTCAATATCGTCATTCATGATCAGTGCGCACGAAGCCATGGCGTCGTCAATGTCCTCCATCTCCCTGGCCATGGTATCCTTGGTGGTGATGGAGCCTGCATCGCTGTTTGCCTCTGTGGCAGGGGTCGCAGTGCCCGAACGGAACCATCCAGCTAAACGACTCATATTGGCTGTTCAATTGATGAGATGGAAGTGACAAAAAGGCCGATGGTCCCGTGTATAAAGGGATTGGTGTTGTGCTGAGCCTCGAATGCTGACGTCTTCGGTCTTAGGCTGAATGAGCTTTTGAGCCCCTCTTTGTGGCGCTTATCTCAACAAGTGCGCCAAGAGTCCAGGGTGGTTGGGATGAAGGGTTCCTAATGTAGAAATAAGAATAATGTGTAAGAAATGAAAGATACGGACAAAATGAGAATGAGATGAGGTGAGGGTTGAGTGAGTAAGATAAAGGAAAGAAAAAATCTCTCGCATTGAGAATGGATCATCTTGAGGTCCATCATAGCGACGTTAGTGGGGATAACCAGGTAAGCTAAGCTAAGCTCCGTCCAAACGGAGATCAACACCCAAGATCCGCGGAGTTTAGGCGGGCTTACGCCTGCCGGGGCTCGGCACCAATCGGAGCAAGAGGCTGACATCATCTTTATCTTCATCTTCAATTGTCTGTCGAAACATATAACACGCTCTTATTTAATCAAAGTATCTTCAAACTAAAAGTAAACGGCATCAATGTTAGGGAAACCATGCGCAGTCTGAGATGAGAACTTGCAGTTTCCATCCAGGTAGATGCACATATTCCCATCATCTTGAACAACAAGCACGAGATCACCTCCCCCAAGCTGACCAGGATTACTCTGGTACACAGCCTTTCCATCAGTTCCGACACACAGACCTCCATCACTGTTCATCCAGGCACTGTCTGCACCGCTCGTCTTGGATCGCCAAAGGAGTCGATCTCCCATCAGTTGGAAATCACCGTTCCCATCAAGGAAGGCAGAATACTGGCCATTCTGGCTCTTGAGACACTGGGTAAACTTGAGTTGGGTGCCAGGTCGAAGAGCGTCGCCCACAGAGTCGCGCAAGTCAGTAAAGTGGACTGCCCATGGCCGGAAGTAATACGAAGCCTGAATGTAGGCCGTAGCGTCGTCGCTCATAAGGAGTCCCGGTTGTTTGTATTCGCGCTCCCGTCTATCATCGCGATAGGCATCACGCTCATACTCGAGTTCTCCGCGAGAAGGCTGCCGGTTTGGGGAGCACCATATACTTCGCTTATCCGCGCCCTGAATTTCCACTATCAAGTCGCCGCGAACAGTGAGGTAAGTGGCATCTGTGATCTTGGAGTTGGGGATAGTCTCGTAAATGCCCTTGACCTTCGAAGTGACGTGGTAGACCTGGAGATTACCGGACGGAAGAAGAGTGAGTTGATGCTCACCACTAGGAGACTGAATGGTTTGTCCAGCCCTGATGATATCACCTGGCTTGAGCACGTTGATGAAACTGAGAGGAAGGCCGTTATATGTCAGGTTTGCCACGCCGTCATCTTGCACGGTAAGAACGACATCTCCTGGTGCTCGGTTGGGCTTCTCCTGAGAAACAAACTTGGATCCTCCGTCGTAAAAGATTTCGAGAGTACCGACCGCGTTGAGCTGTGCATAGCCGTATGTACATCCACGAAGCCAGTCGGGCACCCCACCGTAATACCCTCTAGTGACCGATGTCCACAAGTTGTCGCTTCCCTCGGCCAAAACCAAATCGTAGCTGTCGTTAAGAGTAAGAGAATACTTGCCATTGGGAGAAGTAAGCTTCTCGCCAACCAGAAGTCTCTCACCACCTTTCATAGAAGTCTTTGTCGCCTCAGACAGGGCTGGTCCAGTCATAGAAGACCAGACAATCTTGTCATCAGTAACAATAACCATATTGCCATCATCTCGGAGCTGCAAGTACGACTTCTCGTTACCTCTGCCAGCAGTACCAGCCTGCCACTTGGTGTCTCCGAAGAGAGTGAGGACTTCAAGCTCACCGTCGGTTCGGAGACGGATTTGCTTTGCAGGGATGCCAGGTCCGTCGCCTCGTGCCCAAATACAGCCTTGGTCCTTCTTGTTTAGGCAACAGTTGTTGTCTCCCTGCATGACGAGAGTGTATTGGCCGTTGGTAGACATGATGCTCTGGCCCAGATCGAGATTACCGCCGGCCATGAAGCGATCAGGAGGAGGAGGACCCTGGGCCTTGAATCAAAATTAGGTCTGTCGTTTCAAAAAAGACTTGGGATACTCACTGGCTCAGGAGCAGGAACACTAGGTGTGGTGGTAACAGGAACTTCCGGGGCTTGCGCTGTGTTGGTACTCCATATCGCTTTACCATCAGTGTTGATAACAACATTGCCGTCATCCTGGATGAGAAGTTCTGAGTTGGCATTACCCTTGCCCCCAGTACCACTGTTCCATTTTTCCCTGCCCCAAGGATCAAGGAGTCGCAAGTTGCCATCGTTCTCAAGGGTACATTTCACAGGCGCAGAGCTGCCTGGTGTCCAGGTGTTTGATGACCACAGACATCTGCCACCAGGAGCGTAGACACAGAAGTTGCCATCTCCTTGGAGAACAAGGTCGTATTTTCCATTTGATGACTTGATGGAGCCATCTCTGTCGATGCTACCACCGGCTTTGATGTGGTTTGGTGTAGTGGACTACGTTGATTAGCTCTGGTAAGTGGTATCTCGGATAATACAGTAGCTTACCATGTTGGCTGATTGTGAAAGTGTGATGAGTACTGTTGGAATGAATATTAAATCTGAAGGTTTCACAGGTTTATATAAGTTCTCGCGACGGCCTCCGATCTCAACTGAGACCAATCGCCTGCCTCAACCGTCACCACGGGCAAGTTGAGTCCAGATCCAGCAATGCCTCATATCAGCTGGAAACCTTCTTTAGCTGAACTCGTCAGAACAACCTATCCCCGCGTCGTAAGAAACCAAAGCTGAAAAATAGTTCGATAACTATTGCAGCTCTGCATGAACCAGCTCGCTGGATGAACTGCTGACTTGCAGTGTTTCTCCAAATGTGAAACAAAGATGAGTCTCGACTTGGATCTCTAGCGGCTGAAGAACCAGAATTGGATAGTGATATCGATAGTTAAACAAATTGTGGCTAGCTCGTGTTCTGGTACTGAAGAACTAGTGATCGATAGCGGCATGTAAGCTGGTTCTGGGCCGGAGCGCCCCGCAGCCCTAGAGAAAAGCAGCTAGATTATCTGAGCGTAAGCCGTGAATGGTCAGCTTGGGTTCAAGCAGAATGACTTAGATTGATAAGTGAAAATGGGAAGGCCATAGGTCAATAGTAACATACCTATTCCAATTAGATTGTTATGCACTCCTCTTCCCGTCATCAAGGTGAGATATCACTTGTGAATGATAGAAACAGTTGAAAAGAATCTGTGAACCGACTGGCTTTTTTCAGAAAGACAATGCGTATCTCAAAAGCGAAGAATGTCTTGCTCCTTGCTTATCCGACCGGGAATGACACTTATGGCAAGATTCCACGTTGAGAATTATTCCCCATACTGCTGTTATGAGACTTGGTCCTTTCTCTTCCTGATAGGTTTCCACGATTCTCTCAACCTTTTCAGCACTGACTTGCTCTGCCGAGACCCTCCCGGCCTCTCCGGAGGAAAATCTTCGAGAGATGGATGAGTAACTGGCACAAGCACGGCTGACACCGACTCTGGGACTGGCTCTGGGACTGGCTCTGGGACTGACTCTGGAACGTCCACGATCACAGCTGGCATTGCCACAACTTGCTGTTCTCTCTTCTGCTTGCAAAGCATCAGGAGCTCATTTCCAATCTTTAGAAACTTCTCACGCGTTTCTGCTCCAGCAAGCATGTTCCGCTTATACTGGTCTATGTCACGGCAATTTGTCAAAACCACTTCGTCAAACGGCTTGTCCAAGAATCTATCGACAAGAGAAATTGAAATTTGCTCTTCGGCCGACCTCTCGTAGTTCTTCTCCGTCTGAATACCGTTGGATGAAGTTCCGGTGCCGGACCACTCAATTTTAGCTTCAGGATCGGCACCATGTCGCAGGAGAAGGTCCATAATTTTGGCAAGCTCCTCCAGGCCATTGAAGTCAAGCTTGAACGAATCGCGAACAATAAATAAAGTCCTCTGCCAATGACTGTACCCCTGAAAGGCCTCGTTGGGGTCGGATCCATAATTGAGAAGCATCTCGACAGTCCGAGCCTGGAATGGATGCGGATCCAGGTAAAGGCACTGGGGTGATGGAGCGCAAGCACTACCAAGGAGAGGGAGGCCTTTGCGACTTAGGTGACATGGTTCTTTCTGTAGTTTGATTTGTACATATTTGTGTAGACCATTTTGAATGGCAAAATTTAGAAGCCCTTGTCCTGGTAGAACACCTGAATCCAGGTAAGGGAAGCACTCCGCCCAGTGAGGTAGGTTCTCATCGTTTTTTTGCATGCCATAGTGTACCTTATTGTAAGAATTGCACAATTGCGACATACTTGCATCCAGCTTGTCGAGGGCGCGCTCTGTCCTTGTGACGTCGCTGTTTTCAGTAAGGCGCGCAAGTCTCAGACATGCTTCTGCCAACTGATACGGATAGTAGCGTAAACCCCGTGATACCTTGGTCTGGAACTGAGGATGCGCCATGACCAT
The DNA here is from genome assembly GCA_004367055.1 of Fusarium sp. NRRL 66335. Lineage (NCBI taxonomy): Eukaryota > Fungi > Ascomycota > Sordariomycetes > Hypocreales > Nectriaceae > Fusarium > Fusarium sp. NRRL 66335. Next base: position 58,722 of record QHHG01000229.1, read on the forward strand.
CATTACAAAGGCTTCCAAGAGAACAAATAGGCTTGGTTCAGCGAGTCCTAATGTCTGACGAACCAAATTCATCTGTCCTGGTTGATTGAGGAAGATTGAAACATCTTTGTGGAGGAAATGAACCTCCTGATCTACATCATAGCCGGATCTTGTCTCTATCAGCCCAGCACAATAGCGTTGCATTTCAAGAGTAGTTTGCTTTTGCCGCTTCTCACGCTGTACGTCTGTCATTGGATGGGATTCGAAAGTGGTGATGTCATCTTGGAGGAGGGAATAGAGAGTAGCAGTAGCCAAGGGTCTGTGGTTAACTTCGAAGTCGATTGTTGATAAGAGAAGGTTTGGAAGTTTATGACATTGCTGGAGTACCCATATCATCTGGAAACCACGGAAGCGGAATTCAGGTCGTATTCGATTTCTGAATATATGGTTAAACAGTTCCGCGAGGGTCTTATCGCCGCCTGGGGTGGTATCAACCAGCATCACCAAAGATTGGATATTTCTGGCGACGTAGAGCTCTTCTTCCAGAGCCCTGACCACGATACGGACCCAGAGAAATATGCCCTCAGATTTCTCAACGATCTGGTTAATAAGAGACTGTTGCTCCGCAGGAGAAGCCCCAAGATTGCTAAACCTAGCGTTTTGGAAGAGAGAGTCAGTGACATAAACTCTTCGATCCCCTTCAGTTAATTATCCAGCTCCAACCTTGCACAATCCTCGAATGCAACTTCGAAAGCGAATTCAGGTCGGCTGGAAACAAGAATCTTGAAATGGGACCTCTCCGCGGCGCCTCTGAGCAGTCTAGCCAGAGCTATCTGTTCACCGTGGGGAGCGTCGTACTCATCTAAACCGTCAATCATCATCGCAATTGCTACTGGTAGTGTATCAGCCTTCAATAAACGTGAGAAAGCTGCCTTCGAATCAGAGAGAGTTGGAAAGGATCCCCAATCCCGACCAGCGAGCTGATCAGGGAACAAGACTCCGGCGAGCTTGGGGGCAGCTTGCAGGATCTGGTAAAGGAGTCCTTGATAGATTCCCTCAAGTCGATGTAGCCTGGGATCTGTTGCGCGATCTGGATCATTCCAAAAGTAGAAGGGGGCGATAATGAGAGGACGATTGTCCGCCCATTTTTGGAAGGCTGCAGTGGTTCGGCTGTCATCATCGAGGAATCGCATGAATGAGCTTTTGCCCGTACCAGCTCTCCCGCTCACCCAGTAAAATCCCTCATCGGTTCGCATCCACTCTACGAATGTTTGGTTTGATGTCCCAATCCTTTGATTCTGCATAAAAACCCATTCAAAAGTGCTTTGATATGCCTCATCGATTGCGTCATGACGATGTGGCATGGCATTGAACCATAGGCGATTCTTTAGCTCCTCAAGCACGGCTGCTTTATCCCGTGCTACAAATCTTGGATGCTCTTTTCTTCCCAGGATATCCTCAACACCCCGAGAGATTTCATATTGTTGTTGTCGCATTTGTTGTAGCTGAACCTTGACCGAGCTATCGCCTTCAAGCAAAGCATTGACTAAGTTCTGAAGACTTGAGCCAAGCTTCTCGTACTCGATAGTTTGCTGGATATCGCAACGGTCGACCTTTCTCTTAATGGAAACAATGAGCTGGAACTGGAGCTCATTTCTCAAATTCTCTAGAGTCTTTCTCAATGCCTCGACATCGGTACGTTGGCCGTTCCAAAGCACATTGATAAGGACGTCCTTGAACCTAGTGAAACCCTTGGACCCTTCGGGGATTTGGCATCTTATCAAACTTTTGGCAATGTCTTGGATAATAAGACATGACTGTTCTGCGATTTCGTTTATTCTGACCTATTCGAAGTTAGATCTGGTGGCAAAGTCACATATTCTCAGAACAGACGTACAGACTCATCCAACTGTGAGTTGTCTGCTGACTGCAAGTGTTTCACCTCTTCACACTGCTTCAATAATATGTCGGCCTCTCGTGCGCAGTCCGCAGTCGTAATGGTTGAACCGGCCTTCCGGATATACCCAGCCGTGTCCCAAAGCTGAAGACTGAACCCAATGACTTGCATGACACCAGCAGCAAGCCCAAAAGCTGCCGCCGCCTCTGCACCAGACATCTTGAGACAAGATATTGCTGTCGCGCGTCCAACGAGGGAGGATAGATGGGGGTAGTGAAAGAAAGTAGTTGGTGAAAGATTTCACCTGGCCGGGAGGCAAAAAGTGAGATAAAGAAGTGAGGAGTTGCTGATGGAGGTGGCGCTGTCCATTTGTTGCGTGCAGGTGCTCCCGGCCAATGAACCAGATCAGGCTGGCGGTAAGAGGCCCGTGGCATCTGCCAATTGCGTGAAGATCGCAAAAAGGACAGGGGTGGTTTGTAAGCTTGTTCCTTTGATGATACTATACGAGGTGCTAAAAGAATACACAAATCTCGACGCTCATGCCCTACTAGCAGTGCCAGGATTGTATTCTGTCGCTGGTAATTCATGCGCCTGCGCTGGATCCCCCATCTCGTATGGCCCTTGATGAACTCCATTATCATGAGGAGCTTGAACAGGCGCATACTTATCAGCTTCCATCTCCGGCGTCGATTCTGAAGCTTTCTTTGCCCTTTTTCTTCGCCATAACATAAACGCAACTACTGCTATTCCCAGCACTACCACGATTGAGCCAACTACTATTCCAGCAATAGCACCCGACGATGGCCCCGAAGACTTAGTGTGTTCTATACCCGCAGATGATGATGTAGGCTCGCCTACTACAGTAGATGACGAAGAAGCAGATTCGGTGGTTGTTTCAGCGTTAGCCTGGCTGGAAGTTCCGGTCTCGGTTGGCGACAGGCTTGTCGTCGTGGCCTCGGACGTAGACGTTGTTACAGCTTTCGGGTCGGTGATGTTGAACCTGTGACTCGAGAACAATGGCCTTGTTTCACCATGCTCGAATAAATACAAGCTAAAAGAGTTTGTTTCAGCAGGATCGATTCCTTGATATGATACAATCCAGGTATAGTCCTGCGACTTGCTGTTTGCTATACTCAAGTCAATCAACACCGCATCAGTAGACAGCGAACAATTCGGAAGACCTACACTGTAAAGTATACATTTTACCCGTGCCGCTTTGCCACAAGGTCAAGTCCGTGAAATCGGCATTGGTGCTCCATCTGATCTTGATTTCTTGTCCCAACTCATACTGAGGGTTATCTATGTCGGACTCTCTTGGTGGTGGGTTGATGAAGAGGGCGAGAACAGTTTGGCCAAACGACAAAAACGCCAGGAAGACAAACAATTGCCCAGCTGCCATTGTTGATAGTGACATGATAGTCAAGCAATGTGGACGAAAACGGGAACAAACAAAACGACACGCGACCTCGGCGTTGAGTGCCTTTTAAACAAAGTCCTACCAGAGAGAGCCAAGGTACTAGGTATCCAGGGATCGAATCCTACAGGACCATTCTAATCTACGGACCCTTGCTCGCTTTGCCAACAAACGGACTTGGCACCTTGGCAAGTGGGAAGATCCTTAACACTACGGATGCTAACGAATGAGATGAGATCTAGCAACGATCTATGCACATCTTCGTGTTTCATGGCGTATGTACAATAATTCGTGACCAAGATGGCAGTCTTTCTCGGACATTAATTGGAACAAGTCATTCACACTGAGGTGGACCGGCAATAAGATCGTAGGGCTGCAAGGACGGACATCGATCCACCAGTCATCATTTAGTTCCTGGGCAATGCCCCTAAAGGATACAAGATCCGTTTCCATCGGTGCTTCAGCCCCATGTTTCAAAGATCCATTGCAAGGATCAACAACCCGTGAGCGGGCGATATATCATCTTTAGAGCTGGGCGTTCTGGGCAGACTCAGCCTTCATCTTGGGGAATCCAATCAGTTTCCGTTACCTTATTCCTTGTAGCGCGCTCAAATGTCGGTTGCCCTTGAAAAAGTCCATTTGGGAGTGGAAATACGCCATGAATCGCCTTTAACTGCCAGGTATTCGTAGTTATGTAGAAGTTGAAGTCTGAATTAGCGTTCGCCGCCACTAACGGGCACTAAAAACGGATTGTGTGGCGCAATTCTAAGGTTACATCGAATTGGATTTTCCCTCCATTGCATGTTGATGGAAGGATTCCTAATCAGCTGATGAAATATTAACTCTGCGGCCATTGTCCAATTCCCCGCGTTGTCTGATCTAATGGTTGATTTTATCTCCCAGTGTTGAAGTCTTGAGGGCCGGGGACGAGGCCGGGTTTGGGCATGCATTGCAAGCAGGGGTTGGTTCGGTGGCATTTCTCATGTTCCGTCGCGATGATCGCCAAAATGAATGTGCTATTACGAGAAAAATGGAACTTTCTTGAGCCATACAGTGGATGTAGATTCCTGTTGAAGAATTCTGCAAAACGCTCCGAAAGAGTCGTGCCTGCCTTTCGAAGCCGCTAGCATCTCAAACTGCCATCTCGTGATTGGTAGTCCCTTCTCCGAGCAGACATAGCAAGACGATGATGCAAGACCCTTAGGCTCCACTTTTGTCATTGCGGCAATCTCTCACGTCTCAACCGTCTTCTTGCAACGCACACCTTCTTGCAACATCATCACCAGACTTTCAACAACACTTGTTGCGGCGTTATGGTTAGGTCAAATAACCGACCCCAACGAACATCGGCAGCCTGTGACTTCTGTCGAAGAAGAAAGGTATGCATAAGAGACGAAATCATTTATCACTTTATGCAAGTTTAGACAAGAACTTAGGCCACTTTATTATGGTAGCCTACGCCTTAGGATCAATTCTTCCGTTACCCACCTGCCGGCGAATCACTGCAAGGCTGCACTTGCTAACATCTTCTAGCTGGGTTGCGACAACGCGAAGCCGAAGTGCGAGAACTGCCATGCCCGAGACTTAGAATGTACATATACGGAAAGGCCTGTGCATGTCAGGTGAGTTTGACTTGACCATAGCGAGAACGGCGGACTAACGTGCTCACAGGCCATCTAATGCTCGGATAAACATGCTCGAGAAAGAAAATGCTCGTCTACGCGAGCAGCTGCGTCTGGTAGACTCAGAACTACACCAAGGCCATGGCGCTTCGAAACGCGCCAGGTTCGATGAGACAACTATATCGAAGCGAGCGGCCGGCCAAGAAGAGAGTCAAAACGAGAAGTTAGGCTATTCTCCAACAACTACTGGCCAGCCGGAGGGTAGTGCATTCCACGGTCCTTCGAGTGGAACTGCCATCGGATCGTCAGAGACGATTTCTGAAGAGACCTTCACTTCGAGTGGTACATTTGGTACAAATCCGCCCCAGAAGTCGGACGATGATACCACCCAATCCATCAAAAATCAACTTCTAGCCGAGACAGTACGACAACGTGAGTATACTCCCAGGCCAACAGAAGAATTGTCCTCTAAGGCTTAGACTAAGTGCTAGTCTAAGCTGACATAATGTAACCAAATTATTTCGTCTCTTATGGTCTTGGGGGTCGACTCTTCTGATACCCTGAGGACCCCATAATCGTTTGATATACACACTCACTAACCCAGGATAGGTCAGCTGGAGAGTGTCAACCAACGAGCAGGAAAACTCAACTTCCGAGGCGTCGAGCCGAAATTCGGCATGGATCTTCTCTCAAATTTTTGGAATCGCCAACTTTACACGGGACCTATCGTCTATCGAACCGCTTTTATGCGCGACATGGCAAACAACGGCGGCCCCTACTTCTCCGAACTTCTCCTTTACGCGATTTTGTTCGCTGGATCCCAATTTACAGCGGAGGCGGCAGCAGCTCGAACGCTTGCTGAGGTGAATGCCACTGGTCGTCAATATCGTGCCAAGTTCGAGCAGACTCTGCATGGTTCGAAGAGTCTCTTCAAAAGCGAGGTTGCCACAATACAAGCCTTGCTGGTTGTATCGGATGTTCTATTCTCCTGGTGCAATGAGAGGAGCCTCTCGTGGCATTACATGGGACTCGCTATCAATATGATAATCGACCTTGGACTGCACACCGATCATTCGCTTCGTGGGCCATCAGAGCCAGCCTCTGCTGAGGCTACAGAAATCAGGCGACGTTTATTCTGGGCGGCTTTCAGTAAGTTTAAGCAAGCGTTTAGATGTTGAAGAGGATAACTGACTTGATAAAAGCAATGGACAAAGTTCATTCCATCTATCAGGGTCGTCCGACCCGACTACACAAGCGCGATCCAAAATTACCCATCGCATTCCTCGACGACTTTGAAGAACTGGAGAGTTTCAGCAATCATACGTACTCCACCCAATCGATGACTCTCGAAAGTCCATCATATGGTATATCTACGTGGGAGCATTTCAGCAGGTTGAGTATGGTTGTGGACGACATTTTATGTCAGCTTTATTCCGAGGAGGGCACATCCATGGAATTTAACGAGCTGATTGAGCTTGCGCGTACTCTGGACCATCAACTGGAATTATGTCATCAGGGAGCGCCCCTCAATTTGTGGCCCTACTCATATCCAACGGGTGACTCTTCAGTTCTGCCTCACACTCTATCGCTATTAGCTCTGTACCGTTGCTCGAGGATCCTGATCTGGCGACCATACCTCTCAGGCTCGGGTCCCGAAACCCAGTCTGCTTTGTCGCAATGTGTGGAAGAGGCACTAGAAATTCATCCGATTCTGGTGATTTACAAGCAGCATTATTGCTTCAAAACTGCACCGCACTATATATCATACGCTGCGTACGTCAGTGCATCGATGTTCATTCGCATAGCGGCACAGAAGAGCTCAGGCTCACAGGCACACTCGGGCCTGCGGTTATGTTTGGAAGTACTGAGCATACAACAAGCTTACAGTCACGGACCCAGGCGAATGATGAGGATACTGCTCGGATTGATGGATCGATTGGGTGTACATGTGGGAGACTTTGTTGCCCTGCAGCCTTCGAGTTGTAATACCAACGGGCCAGACGAGTCTAACATGGCTGAGCCGGTTACTGTGGTAGCCGACGCCGCAAGCCACATACAAAATACTATTGGTGCCCAGGAGCATGTGACGCTCAGCGAATATGGTATACCCATCGACTTCTCCGATATGCCCGACCTTGGATGGCCCGACCTAGATTTCGACAAGTTGACGGACAGCTTCGTTTTCGAACCTTTCCCACCTGCCCAGCAAGACACTTCCGGGCTTGTATCTCATAATGAACTGTTCGGGCTTGATTGTGGAACCTAAGGCTTAGGTTACTATCATGAAGTAGTCTAAGAGCTCTTCTAAGCTGGCACAAAACTTTCGTCTCTTAGGCTTTTGAGGCCAATTCGTCTGATATCATGATTATTCGGCACTTACGGCAGTACGTGCGTGCACGTTAAATTGGGTCAACTACGTCATTTGTCTGGACAAGCTTCGACAAGAGATAGCGAAAGCCCCTTCACGGATGATATGAAGTCTGCTCCTTCACGTCGGACGGGCATCGGAAGATGCTATCAATTTTAGAAGTCATATCAATATTTGTGGCTAGCTGGCAGGTAGCCGGCGGAACTTGGTAGCACGAGGGGCCGGACGCCGATCGAAACGACTCTTCCGAGATATCCGCAAATAGCACCATCAGACGTCATTGTGCTCTAGATCTTGGTTGTGTATGATCAAACGGTTTGCTAATAAGTATTAGATTAGCTACGATAGCCAAGTATAAATGGGTACACTTATAATAAAACCGCAGAGCCTCAAATCTGAAATTTTACAACCACGCATAATCCTTGCCGATAATCAACAACCATGGCTCCTTCACCAAGCGCAGATGTTCTCGGCTACGAAAAGTCTATCTTTGACGCTGGTCTCCATTTTTCACGACCAGCCTTTACATTCCAGCCTTCAAAATGGGAATCACTAGCTAAAGAAACACTTTCGGCAACATCTTGGGGCTATATCCACGGCAACTGCGGTGACGGTACGACATACCAGAACAACATTAACTCCTTCTCACGATGGTCAATTATTCCAAATCGTTTGGTACCCAGTCGCAAAGATGAAAATGGCAACGAGCAATTCTCTGATACTTCGACGAAAGTGCTTGGGCAGACTCTTCCGTTCCCACTGGCTATTGCACCCATTGGCGTTCAGAAAATCTTCAATCCTGAAGGTGAAACAGCAGCTGCTAGAGCTGCCGCATCGTTGGGAATTCCTTATACGTTGAGTACAGCTTCCAGTACCAGCATCGAAGATGTAGCAGTAGCGAACGGAGAGAATGCACCGCGGTGGTTCCAGCTTTACTGGCCGAGCAGAGAACATGATGATATCACTATCTCAATGCTCAAGAGAGCGAAAGAATCTGGCTACACTGCGCTTTTCGTCACTCTCGACACTTACGTCCTCGGATGGCGACCAAGTGACTTGGATAACGGCTACAATCCCTTCATTCATCCCGATCACATCGGCGTCGAGATCGGTCTCACAGATCCTGTTTTCAAGAAGAAGTTCAAGGAGGAGCATGGATATGATATCACCAATGCACCCAGTGGAGTATACCAGGCTGCGCAGGGTGGGTCGGCGGGAGCTGGTCTAGGCGCTGCAGCTCGTGAATGGGCTAAGATCGTATTCCCCGGACATTCACATTCTTGGGAAGATATCGAATTTCTGAAGAAGCATTGGGATGGACCTATCGTGCTCAAGGGTATCCAAAGTGTACAAGATGCTAAGAAGTGCGTTGAAGTTGGCGTCCAAGGAATCGTCGTCAGTAATCACGGCGGTAGACAGCAGGATGGTGGAGTAAGCAGTCTCGGCATGCTTCCCAGAATCGCCGATGCTGTTGGTGACAAGATTGATATCTTCTTCGACAGTGGTATTCGATGTGGTGCGGATATCATGAAAGCTATTGCGTTGGGTGCGAAGTGTGTTCTTGTTGGAAGGCCTTATGCGTATGGGTTGGCATTGGGAGGAGAGGATGGTGTGAGACATGTTTTGAGGGCTCTGTGTGGTGATTTGACGATGAACATGCATTTGGCGGGGTTGAGAAATGTTAATGAGGTTACGAGGGATATTTTGGTGAAAGAGAGTGATCTATTTTAGACAACAGGGGCTTGCAATATCTATGGAGCTGGTAGAATAGAATGATAATTAAACCTCGAGCCAATGAAGTTAAGATTCAAGCCAACCAAGCCTTGGTCGCAAAGTCTAGTGCCTCCGTCTCAAAAGATTCCCATCTTTTCTCATCAAAATCAAAGGCATGGTCTTCTCCAGGAACAACATCATATCGAACCCTTGTTTCAGGCAACTTCTCACCGACCAACTTGACGAACTTGTCAGAAGCACGGATATGAACAGTTGAGTCATCATCACCATGCATAATCCACCTAAGATAGATCAGGAAACTACTCGCTTCAACCATATGGGGCTGTACTGACATTGACTTGGACAACTTAGCACCGGCCTCAATTCTAGCAAGCGGTCGAAAGCCAGGTTCATTCAAACCCTTGGGATCAAGGAGATGTGAAGCAAAAATGCCGTTTTGGCACGCAGATACGGCAAACGGTGTTCGTTCGAAACTAGCCCTTGATGCAGGTTCTTGGCGAGTTTTCTCGATCCAGGCTAGAGTATCTTCCTTGGGAAGGATATCCTCGTTGGGGAAGCGTAGGACGTTGGGTTCGTCTGGGCGGGGTCCTTCGGTGAAGATCCTGTCGTCGATGTCGATTAGGGGATAGACGAGAGCTAGGGAGTTAAAGTCGTCTGGGTGTGAGATGCTGAGTTGGGTTGCGCAGTAGCCGCTGCTATCAATCAGTAACTGAAGTCTTGTCGGAGTGGTGAGACTTACCCAGCTGAGCCACCAACAAGCATAGTCCGTCCAAAATCCAACCCAACACCCGGAAATTTCTCCTTCATGATCAAAGGAAGCTGGTTCTTACTCCACTGCCATCCATCTTCCACATCCTCAAGAATATCCTGCAGACCATTCGCAGAAGGCAAGAGTCTATAATCAGGAGAAATGATAATAGCGTCATTCTTGAGAGCAAGCTTGTCAACCCATTTGGCGAAGAACGGAGCAAATAAGGCGTGACCCATGACTAGGAAGCCACCGTGGATGTGGTATATGATGGGATGGGAGCCGGGCTTTAGGTTCTTGGGGACTAGGATAGCTGTTTTGATGTCGTGAGAGCCGACGGTTTTGAAACTGGGAGATGTCAGTGAAGGGTCCTCAGGGTATCAGAAGATTTGGCCCCAAGAGCATAAGAGATGAAATAATGTGGTCACTTTATGTCAGCTAAGACCAGCACTTAGGCTACTTTATTATGGTAGCCTAAGCCTTAGAGGATATTCCTTCTGTTACCTGCCTGAGGGTATCGGGGAATGGGAGGGGACTTGCATTTCTTCGATGATGTTGTATGAGTCGAAGACTTCTTCTGTGTTCCAGGGGATAGACATGGTTGGTGGATGTTCCAGTGATAGAAGATTGTCAAGTTGTTGTTATATTGACAAAGATGCGATGAAAGTCAGTGAACGTTCGTGCTTGTTGATTTCCTCCTATGACCGCAAACACACGCCAATATATATATACAGATTCCTTTCTACAAATAAGCACTTGAACGGATCGTCAGATTCCTTCGCGCTTTCATCATCTCGACTTGATCAGCGTTCTCTGATGCTGTTAGCTCGATGAGCGGATGGTTTAGATCCGCTGACTAACATAATTAATCAGACGGATGATAATGGTCCGGCGCATCGCAAGCTTCTGTCTCCACTTTAGCGGAACGAAAGCATCCGCTGTCTAACGTTATGAAATGAGCCGGTTACAAATTCACAATCGAGCAAAGTTTGGTTGAAATACTTGTCATTTATTTATTTGTTTACTTATATTTAATCGTAACGTCGTTGAGGTCGTTCGATACTCCCCATTTCTTAAATCTCATAAGTCGTCAAAACAGCCCGGTGGTCAGAAAACCACTCGTTCTCCTTGTGGTTGGGTTGAGGCTTGGGCTCACCAACAACCACGGTTTGAGAGTCGGTAACCTTGAGGCCCTTGCCCTTGTGAAGGACAAAGTCGATTCTGTCGAGAGGCTCAGGGCGACGTCTGCCGCTGTTCCAGATGTAGATGGGAGACCAGGTAATGCCTTGCTCCTTGACGGGATCAGGGTGGGCGACGCGGAATGAGTCAATGAGGCCGGCTTCCTCAGGGAGGACGGAGGTGGGCCACTTGATGCCAGAGTAGCCACAGTTCTTCTCCTTGAGACCTTCGGTGTAGTCGAGATGGGAGGGGGCGTTGAAGTCGCCGACCAAGAAGACAGGAGTGTCATCAGCGTTGTCGAGTTGGGACTTCATACCGGAAAGAGTGGCCTTCATCTGAGGAGTGCGGCCAGATTGAGCTTCACGCTCGATGATCTTGTCGACGGGGTAGTGGTCGAAGCAAGTGTCGTAGGGGCCGTAGGGTGTGTAGCCAAGGTGAGCGACGAAGAAGTTGATCTCCTTGTTGGTACCATCAAGAGCAATCTTGACACCACCAGAGCGAGCAGGGCCGCTGATAACACCGTAGTCCTGGGTGATGGGGTACTTGCTAAGGATACCGACATCACCGCCGCTGGACCAGTGGTACCAACCAAGGGCATCGGCGAGACGAGAGACGTGACGACCTTGCTGGTCCTCCTGGATACCAACGACATCGGCGCCACATGAAGCGAGGAACTTGACCTGCTTGTCATGGTAGTTGGTCACGCCAGTACCACCGTTCCACATGTTGAGAGAGAGGACCTTGAGGGTGCTGATAAGAGCCTTGCCAGAGCCGGCGACACTGATCTTGAAGGCAGCGGATGTGGCGGAATCACGACCAGTAGCTCGGATAGTAACAACAGCTTCATCAGCGCTGGAACTAGGTGTTCCAGAGATGATACCGTCCTCACTAACATTGATCCAATCGGCACTACCACTCTCCTTGGAAAAGGTCACATCACTGCTTCCACCACGAACAAGACCCCTCACGCTGTGGGAATACTTGTCGCCAGCACGGGCATTGGGAAGCGAGACATCAGCCACAATAAAGCTGACATCCCCACCATACTCACGACCCTTGATGACCTGCAGCGGCTCTGCCAACCACGTGTAACCGTTTTGAGCGAGGAAGAAAGCAGTGTAGTTACCAGGCTCGAGGCTGTTAGTGTCGATCTGCACTGAGCCTTGAGAACGAGGCGCCCACTTCCACTTGATGGAGTTTGACGAGCCCTTCTTCTGGTCGACGGGGCCGCCGCCTGCTGTGTAGTACAGACCGACCCAGTTCTGGTCGTTGGCGTTTGGGGTGGAGTAGTCAAATGTCCATGAGGGCTGGTTGGAGTTGAGGGATAAAGAGCCTGAAGCTGAAATGTCTTGGGCTAGGACGGATGGGCAGAGGGTAAGCCACAGGGCTGAGGCGACTGCAAGGAATCTCATGGTTGTTGTACCAATTGAGAAGAGGAGGGGAAAAGAGGCACGAGAGATGAGTACAAAACTCGTGTACGTACGCCAAGCACGAGTTGAAAATAATTGAGTAGGTCAGATAGTAATGAATAATTCCTCACAATCACGAGAACAAAAAAGAGAAGATTTCACAGCATATAAGTATTTTTTTCCTCTTTTGCCTCACATATAATAGTCGATCAATAATGGTGTTCTTGACCGACTGAGTTGACTTGAGAGAAAGAGAGAGAAAAAGAAGATGGGGAAAATGCAATGACCTGCGAATGACCTCTAGTCCCTCGTGCCAAGTTTTGTCTTAGCGGGATAGACAAGGGTAGCTCCAGCCAATAAAGTCTACCCCTCAAGCCACGCCCGCAATGACGTGTGAGACCCCGACGCTGGGATCGGCGGGTCGAACCGCCTAAAGGAGAAATCCTCAGGCGGCACGTTGCAAAGAGAGACACGGTTAGAGGCAGCGATTTCTGATCTGCAATGCTACGGTAGACCTTCTGAGCCTGTAGTCATTTGGATACCTATCGTGACTCGGTAGTGCTACAGATACAAACTCTGATTGGTGTGACGATCATCTGCAGATGATTCTATCGGAAATATGAGAGCGACAAAGTGAACCCTTAGATACTGCACATGGTTGAGTGCCGTGATTAGCCTTATCAGATCGTGAGGGAGAAGATCTACCGGTAGCCACACCTGTTGTAACCCTCCCCCACTCCCGCTCATGATAACGGAGAATACTCCGGTCAAGAGAGTCTTTTGTTTTCTATCGGATATCTTGCCTTTTACTGCGTGTGACGTCCCACTGTGGCCAGTGCTTAGATTGGTGCAACAATATCTCCCCCTCTTTCTTTGAGAGGAAGCTCTGCAAGCTGGGTTAATATCCTGTTCTACCGTCGCATTCTTGATAAACTCGTTGGCTCGTCGCTATATACTGCAGTTTAGAGGTATAGCCAAGAATGTTTCGGCCTATCAATTTAGGCCACCTTGCCGGCCTGTCGTTGGGCCGTTGAGTGTAACTACAGACCGTTTTTGCCAACGATTGATAATACAGTTTCTAAGAAGAACTCGCCACAGATTCTGTCGTATTCGAAGGACACTTTGCGGTCGGTAATCTGACCAAATCTATCCGGTTCAGAGCAGGGAACTGATGAATCACTTGAGACAAGAACCCTACTTCAATACAAATGACGTTTCCAAGCAATACCATTCAATGAGCCGACGGTCCGGCTTCGAGGTAAGTAATGGATTTGACAGATCTATTTAATACATTCTCGAGCTACATAGAAACATAATTGTCATTCGTAAGGTAACTCTGATCCAAACAATATCCAAACTACTTCTACACCGCTTTCAGACTACTAAGCCTAGGACATCACCAGCGTCGCAAATCAAAGCGTCTTTAACCACCATTGCTGATGATCGACCTCAGCATCCTGCCCATGACTCTTTAGTGATCAGCTACTTATGTTTAGTTTAGTGATATGACAGCTAAGCGGCAATTTATTCAATGTCGGCTTTCGACGTCGGGTTGAAATTTCCTTTCATCAATTTGATTATCCAAGATTGGGTCGCGGTATTGAACACCACCAAGACCAGTGTTGCAAGGTCTCATGATTTATTTAATCTTTGATCTTTCTTGACAGATATCTGTGTACTAAACGCGCTGGTTCAACCGACAGCTATATATCTCGTTCCCTCAGCCACAATACATCTTGGCGTATGTCGTCGGACATTTAGACGGGAGGATGAAAATCCCTGAGCCACCCAGTCCAGCCTTATGAGCACGCGATTTTAGTCTACCATATGATCTGATATACGTATCTTCCTCTCGGATACTAAGTATAGTAAGGTGACTTGACTACTCAACTGCGAATCCGTCTCCGAATTTGACTTGTATCAGCAATGATTGAAATGAACAGCCACCACGATGTGCAGAGAGATATTGACAATTTGACATAAGGTTCACAGCAAAAAACGATAACCTGAAATTAGTTAATAGTACTGGATATTTACTATTTTAATGATGTATGAAGAATTCAACTCCACCGGATACATCCGAAATCTGCTGTCAAAGGTCCATTATCTATCATACAAACCATTCACTTCCTCTCAGTATCGCCACAAATAATTGCCTCATCACCAACATCCTCAATGCTAACAATCCAAAGATTTCGCCTCCGCACAATTTCAAAATCCTTTCCAAGACCGCCAAGTCTGCCAATCGTTTCATCCTCCCTCAACCAGCGAGTGATAAACGGTCTCGACTCCAGACCCGCTATTCCTCCACGAGCTATATCTAAATAAGACCGCAAACCCGCCACCTAAAGCAAGGGTCCAGAACACGAGATCCAATCAGAATACCCTGAAATAGGACGCAAAGAATCGGCTCACTCCGTATGTACGGGGGAACTGGAGCACAAAAGTTACACTAAATTGCTTGTTCTTATCGAGAAGTGAACCGAGGATAGAAATCACCCTCGGCTTGTGATGCGGTATTTACCCGCAAACCCTAGATTACTCTCTTGGGTATTGGCTCGTGGTCTCTTTTCCCTTCTTCTTTTGTGAGCTTCTTTTTCTGTCCCATTCCATTTATCCGAAAATTGGGAAGTGCTCACGCGATGGCTGTTTCTGACGTTAATGCACCTCCGGGTTATTCCCATGACCCCGAGAAGGACTCCAAAGCAATCCCATCAAACACCACAAACGAAGAAATTGGACAGCGAAATGTCTTTGGAGATGAGACGCATAGACGACTCAAGGGTCGTCATATCCAATTAATTGGTATTGGAGGGACTATTGGTACCGTTCTGTTTGTATGTTCTGTCATTACCCCATTGTGAATGGCTTCATGTTAACCCAAAAGTCCAGGTTCAAATTGGTAAAGGCCTCATGCAAGGCGGTCCAGGAAGTCTTTTCATCGCATTCTCATTTTGGTGTCTCATCGTCTTGACAATCACTATGGCCATCGCCGAAATGGTCTCATACACACCAATATCATCTCCCTTCGTCCGATTCGCTGGTATCTACGTCGACGAGGCTCTAGGTTTCGCATCAGGATGGAATTTCTTCATTTTCGAAGCTGCGCTCGTACCATTCGAAGTAACAGCATGCCATTTCATTCTTCAATTCTGGACAGACGCGATTCCCGTGGGCGCGACCATCGCTGTGATCATCGTACTGTACGCACTGATCAACCTCATGGCAATTCAGTATTTCGGCGAAACGGAATTTTGGGCTTCTGTTGGAAAAGTCATTTTGATCGTTGGTCTCATCTTTTTCACTTTTATCGTCATGGTCGGTGGAAATCCAAAGGGTGAAGCTTTTGGATTTACTTACTGGAAAAGTCCTGGAGCTTTCAACACGTTGTACTATGACGGCGCGTTGGGGAAATTTGTGGGATTCATGGCTTGTCTTATTCAAGCAGCTTTCTCCATCTCTGGTCCTGATTACGTCGCTATGGCTGCTGGAGAAGCTGAGAATCCTCGCAAAATCCTTCCTCGGGCTTTTAAGACTGTGTTTTATCGGTTGACCTGCTTCTTCGTGCTTGGATCGCTGTGCGTGGGTATTCTGGTGCCGTACGATGATCCTAACATGATCGCTGCGTTCAGAGACGGAAAGTCGGGTGCTGCCGCTTCACCATACGTTATCGCAATGGACCGCCTCGGTATCAAGGTCTTACCTCATATTGTCAACGCTATGATTCTTGTTTCGGCATTTTCAGCTGGTAACTCATACGTTTTCTGCGCCACGAGATCTCTGTACGGTCTTGCGCTCGAAGGAAAAGCGCCGCGCTTCCTCAGAAGATGCACCAGAACCGGCGTCCCTATTTACTGCGTTGCCGTAGTCCTGGCTATTGCACTGCTGTCTTTCCTTCAACTATCGAATAGTTCTGCTGTTGTGCTGAGTTGGTTCGTGTCTCTGGTCACTGCATCCCAGTTGATCAACTTCTGCGTCATTTGTCTCACGTACTTGTGCTTCTACCGCGCAATGAAGGTGCAGAGCTTTGATCGTTCTGTACTTCCTTACAGGGCGTGGTTTATGCCATATGCTGCGTACATTGGTCTTGTGGCTACCTTCATCATGGTCTTCGTTGGTGGGTATACAGTGTTTCTACCTGGCATGTGGGATGTGCCCAACTTCCTTTTCTCGTGAGTCCTCATCGGCACTAAAGTAAGCACGACACAGCTAACATTTCCAGATACACTTCTGTCGGCTTATTCCCTGTTCTTTATATCGGATGGAAGATTGTGCACAAGACAAAGATTCACAAGCCAACTGAGATTGATCTCAAATATGCACTGGCCTCTATTGAGTCATATGAGAAGGATTACATATCTCAACCACCCAAGTATGATTCATTTCACGCCCAGATAATTCACCACTAACAGACTTCTAGGAACTGGTTCGAGAAAATTTTACACTTTCTGTTCGAATAGAGTAAAACAATACCTACGAAAGCATTGGAAAAGGCGAATGGAGACACAGGGATTTAGATAAAAGTTATAGGAGGCTGGTTATGATACCCACTTCAGTTTTCGCATTCTAACTCAAACAAGAGTGGATGAGCTTGATGAAACGAGAAAAGAGCCACGTACAAGTGACATGACTCTCCGTAGCTGAGAGCTTAATTTACTTACCGTCCTGATGAAACAAGGGGAAGATCTGTAGCCGACCGCCAAGCCGTTTCACCACCATCAAATGCAACATCAACGTTTCCATATTCTCTTTTCACTGCAAATATCAATGCGCAAGCACGACAGAAATGAATCATTTCACATCAATTTATTTCGTTATTTTTTATTCTAAAGAATGGAAATCCCGACGAAACACCCCCAATAACTTGAACTTCTGATGTCGACCGTTCCCGTCGGCTTCGCACGCAAATAAACAAGAGAAAATATCGTCATTATCTTACATGGCGTAGAGTGAACATTTTGGAGAAGAAATGTCTTAGGCCTTCCACACGTTTCATATCTCATCGTTTTGGGTTGTAAAACGCTTTTGACGTTTAAGCGAACGCACCGACGACAGACATGCCAAAAGCTGGAGAAAAGTTAGTCAATGCACGGACGGAAAGAGTAGATGGTCAAACTTACCACCAAGGAAGACCCAGCACATGGCCAAGATTCTGTCCTTCGTCTTCATGAGGTGTTGGGCTTCTTCGGAGAGGAAATCTTCGACCAGGAGGTTGACGAGAGCAGCGTAGATCAAAAGACCAGAAGAGATAGAGTTAAAGACTCCAACCATGATCAAACCCATCTCACCCTCAGGATCATAAGAGTTTCGGCTCAGGATTCCAATGGCCTGTCCAATTGGCGCGGTACAACCAAAAGCGAAAACAAGCAACCAAGGTCGGAAACTTCCCTTAGGGTAAGGAACAGCAGCGATACGAGATCCGAGACCGAGACCCTCGAACATTTGATGGAACATGATAGCAGTGAGAAGAACGACGAGACCGTCGGTGGTCATGGCAATGGTCATTCCGACGAAAACAGAGTGGAAGAGGATACCACCTTCGAGAAGAGTGATGTTTGTCGACATGCGCTTGAACGTCTCCTCGTCGATCTGGTTCTCCTCATCAACAAAGTACGACTGGGTGACTTCAACACTGGGCTTAGAATCGATAGTAGCCTGCGAGGAATACTGCGACTCCTTGATCATCTCCATCATCTCAGAGCGCTGTCGAACATACTGCTCGTAAAAGACGACAAACCAGGCAGGCATTGTAGAGTTCTCGTTGGTCTTGGAGTAATCGTAAGGCTTGGTCTCCTTCTCGTACATCTCGCGGGCCATGTCCTTCTCGTACGAAACATGGTCGTCATCCTCGGTGTAGGTGTAGTCGCTACGGAAAGAATCGTTACGGGTGTGCGCAAGGTTTTGTTGTTCGGGAAAGGGACGCTGAGGGCGCTGAGGACGAGTAGGTGGTGGTGGTGCGATGGTGATGGCTTCGCCGGTTGGACCGCCGTGGGAGTGGCCACCGGTTTTGGCGTTGAGGTACATTTCGACCATGAAGAGACAGAACATGGCAGTCATCATGATGACTCCAGGCATGGCGGGATAGATATCGGTGAAAAGATCGGGGAGGCAGGGATTAGTGAGAGATCCGAAAGCTGTAGGGAGCAACTAGAAGAGAATCTCATTAGTATCAATCTTGATATCTTGGTGACTTCAACTCACATGAACGAATGCAGTAGCAACCAAAACTCCAGTACCGAAATGCTTGCAAGCAAAGAAGACCTTGGGAGGCATCTTGAGCCATTTGATTCTCTTAGCAGCGACTGGAAAACCAGCGCCAAGACAAGAAACCGTCAAAACAGCAACTATTCAATCGTTAATAAAATGGGTCGCAAATTGAAATCTGGGGTAATCGGAAACATACAGAGACCACCGACATGCAAGCCAAGATTGTACTCTTCAGCTCCTGCTTCCGATCCACATTGAGGCTTGGCTGAATCCATCTTGAATAAGAAATATCGTAAAGATCGTAGGTTAGATGCGAGAAAGAATTAAAATAATTTCTCA
Source organism: Fusarium sp. NRRL 66335 (assembly GCA_004367055.1). Taxonomy (NCBI): domain Eukaryota; kingdom Fungi; phylum Ascomycota; class Sordariomycetes; order Hypocreales; family Nectriaceae; genus Fusarium; species Fusarium sp. NRRL 66335. Next base: position 77,618 of record QHHG01000229.1, read on the forward strand.
AAAAAAGAACAAGGAAACCAGTTCCCTGTCTCAGTTCGTATACGTTGGAAGAAAAGAATTAAGAGAATTACTGAATAAACAGCAACTCAAAAAAGAGAATAGAATTCTCTTAAAGAATGGAATGCACTCGATGACAAACAAGGAAACAAAGTACAAAGGAAAACAACCAGGTACCAGCCTAGATGCAACAGAGAGCGTAAGAGTATTCGAAAAGAAGAAGCGAGAACAGACTCACGAATATCATAGCGTATATATATTCTTGGCGATTGATGGCCGTTATAATAAACTATTTTAAGGTTGTGAGGCGAGAATGTGATGTAAAACAAGCCATGTCTTGTCTCGACTCCCCGCGACAGGCTTCTAAAACCGATGTGACTTGAGTGTTTCACTCCCCATAGAAAGTCCCCTAACAGGTAGCCTGAAGGGCCTAACTAGCCTGCTACGGTAGCACTGAAGTGCCCTACAAGTGCCGTTGACCCCGGCTCTTATCTCGGAAAAATAACAAGAGTCTGTGACTCAATTGGTCAGACTCGAGATCTGCAGGCTTCGCGTTTTAAGCTTGAAAAGAAAATAGTAAAGATCTCTACAGGTCAAACCCTGGAGGGTTGCGTTTTGTCATTAATGCTCAATGCGCGGATGGAAGCTGTTCCGGAGGACCCTTTGTGTCTCAGTCTTGGAGATCTTTTTCTCTTTCAGTGGATGGCCGGCAGTTAACCACTGAAGCTTTTCTAACCTCCACTGCATATCCATTTCCCCATTCACTGACTCTTGGCTGATTTTCATCAGTAGAAACAATCTCCATCTCGCGTAACAAATGTTCAAACATTTCTACTCCCTCCTGCAGAACTCTCCAGTGATGTTCTCTCTCTTTACCTCTTGCGCTCGGATGCTTCATCGACATCCCATCCGTTGTTTTGTCTTATCACACTTCACATATCGTTTCTCTAGATATCTGACACTGCCACGAGTCTTGGCTTGGAGTCTGTCCGGCATTCCGCTTATGAAATCATGGATGTCTGTCATTTACCGAATAAACAATTATTGTTCAGATGAACTGTGAAGAATATTCGTTTGGTCGGTGATGCTCCACAGGTAACATCTCCAAGATGTGATGGTGTTTTAAACCCGTAGACTGCAGTCGTAATACGAAACCTGGGATAATGTTACACTCGAGTCTAGAAATCTTAGTTAGGCAGGTATACTGTCCTATTACCCTCCTTGTTATTCCGAGAGGTCTAGACTGTAATCATATTCCACTTTATTCTTCCCTCTGAATATGTACTCCGTATTGAACCAACTCCACAGCTACTCTGTTGATCCCTCGCGAAACAAGTAAACATTCTCAGTTTTACATCATTCCTCGGCTATCGGCTCGTGATCAGCTGAGTTCTTGTCTCACTCGCAGACGTTTTCTCCACGTCGCCGCAGTTGCGATTTCGTAACGCGACAGGCCTGTAACGCGTTGGGGTTGACCCACTATGGGATTACGCAAGACATGGATCCAAGGTTACCCTGTGGTTACAGCCTGTTGGGCGATTCTAGCCGCTTGCCGCCCAGTCCCTGTAATTATCCATGTCGAAGAAAATGGATAGAGATCTGAAGTCTCTGTGGTGATAGTTACCCTAGAACTGATTTATTTTCAAAGGTATAGGACGAGAGAATGGCAGCGGTGCTGGGTATGAAGACCACAGCCGAACTAAGGTATTCAAGAAAAAACGCATCCAACAAAGCCAAACAATGAACAAAACTATTGCTGTAGATGCCACAACGTGCAAGCGATCACTTTTAACTATGAGATAAAAGGCATTTTTGGTAAATAGAACCGAACTTCCATATGTGGTTGATCCTGACAGTTTTCGTGGTAACTCGGATACCGTCAGTGCGAATAGCCTCAAAGAAGACAATCGAAAATGTCCAATCTCCCTACGTAAAGTGTGCTTAGACCTTGTTTCCACATCCACAGATATCTTCACAAGGCATCAAAGCGCCAGAAACCAATACTCGGCACCCTTATCCGTCGCCAAGTCATCCACCCTCGCAACTATCCACCTACTACAGTAGCCTTCGCCTCCGCGTCAAACGCGCAACACTCTGCCGCCAAAACAACAGATCGTAAATCCTTGCCGTCTACTCTCATCTGCATCTGAACACTTGCATCTGAAACCCTGTCACACCTGACACAGCAGAGCAATTGAGTTTTTAAGTCTTTCGGTTTCCGCTTACTAACACTGTTGCGATTCATTTTGACTTTTTGAATGGGTGTACTGTCTCGGGAGGCGATCAGCCGTGAACAGATCTGATACTATTAAGGCTGATATCCTTGGTTGGGTAGTACTGAGATTTAGTGAGGCACTCTTAAATATCTTAAACTGACTTTACGACAGACTGTTCTAAGTGTATATGTTTGATAACTGTTCTGAACTTATTAGTGCCGTGTCGATGTGTCTTGGCGAATTCTAGACTTGGTGTACTGCAAAAATAGACCTATGTTGTACTCAAAGTCTTGGCTCGCAAGAGACTATATCAGATCGATAAGACAACCATTTGTCCAATCGCAACAGTTGGTGCTATTTCCGGCGCTCGGATCTGTGTTGTCGACCGGGGTGGCCGGCTGGTTACGTATTATCCGCGCCTGTATTGAAACATCAACTGCTTCACACCTGGTCTGAGAACTGAGGCTGTTTCTCTGTGTCCATTTATCCAATTTGATTGGTTCATCTTGTTCTCAATAACTTCGACTCGAGTCATTCGAAGAAGGAAGGTTGTCGCGTGACCTCAATATTCTTGTGATTCAGTATTGTCGTCCTTTGAGCCAAGCAAGCAGGCTAATGTCTGTTTTGGCTGAATCTAATATATTTTTCTACAATTTTCTATGTCTTCCTCTACTCTTTTGGGAAAGTGTACTATCGGCTACGTGAGAAATGGTCTATATCTATTTGTTCTTCCAAGTCTTATAAGATTGAGTCGTCTAGGCCGGAAACTGATTCTTCGCAGTATATCTTCCTTCGAACCAAACGCAAATCTGATCTATCCTGTCTTGACACAGAACTCACTACTCGCCGTAGGCCCAGATAATACCCACCGAATCCCATCCTCAACAACACGATCCCATCTCTTCGAAGCAGAAAGCCTTTCCTCGAAACATCGAAAGCCATGAGGCAATCCAACAAACAGATTCACATCAACCGGAACCCTAAACTTCGTCAGCCAAATTCCTCGATACACCAAGAATCACTAACCCGACTTCGTTCAACATCTTCGCATACAAAAGTCCCTCATCTCTCAACGGGTCTAAGCCCGCTACACCCATCACACTTGGCGGCATACCCTTCACCTGTTCAGGCGTCGCATTGCCGGGGTTGATTTTTAGATCGTTCACATCTGGGTTCTCGATCTTGAGCAGACCTGTGAACCGCCGGAGTTCAGCGATTGAGAACATCGATGCGAACTCGTTTTGCTTATAAGATGATATCGAAGGATCTTTCATCTTGTTCAACTGCGGTTCGTAGCAGTCCACATGAGCCAAACAAGGTATCATGAGAACTTGGCCCGCGATGGGCGGTAGATCGCTTTTGAGATGCCTTTGAAGGACAAGAGATGCAGCGACCCAAGCACCAGCTGATATTCCACCTATGATGACTTTCCGAGGATCGCATTTTAGCTTGTGCATGTTATCGTGTGCCCACTCGAAAGCATCCTCAGCATCGTTCCACTGTGTCGGATATGCAAAGTCTGGTGTATGTCTGTAGTCGACGTTGAGAGCCGTGACTTGACAACCGATGGCTATTCGAGCACATATCGCGTCTTCGCCGTCGAGTGAACCATACATGAAGCCGCCGCCTTGAAAATGGATGTATAGTGGGGTGAGCTCTTCCTCCGGAGTTTCGGCCGGTCGATAACTGCGTAGTTGTATAGAACTTCCATCTCGGGACGTTATTGGGTAGTTCTGTATACGGACTTGGGGTCCCAGCTTGATCATGGACTGTCTCACGACAGCCTCTCGTTCCCCGTTGGCCAACCTGATCATATCAGCAGACGGCAGCTCGAGCTTGGCTGCTGGAGGTAAGGTTTGTTCCAAAGCTAGCCATTCTTCACAGCTGCCTCCGTAGCATGAGAAGTCGCACATGTCCACTGGATATCTGGTAAAGAAGAGATTTAGATAGTCAGGGGTGCTTAGCTCAGAGCCGAGGGTATTCTCAAATGCCCCACCTCCGACATTTAGTGCGCTTACAAAGATTCATCGATTCTCTATATTATGACTTCAAGGGATGTCGCTAGAAATGTCCGAACTAAAAGAATAGTACCCATTTTTGACATCGAATTACATTTTCTTTTCATCGCATATACGAGTCTCAATTGAATTCGGGCTACTCATCGGATCAGTGTGTGTATTTCATTGAGAAAGAAGCCATGCTGTCTCAATGCCATGCAACTAACCGACTTTTCCCTTTCTAACGCCAGCAAAAGTTTAGGTGTATCTTGGAGGATGGTATTCTTGATGAGTTCTTGGTTGTAATGTTGGTAGATGGAATAGAAAAGGACCGGAAGGAGATTGCTCTAATGAAAACTATATAAGGGTAGAGGAAAAAGAGAAACCCTTCTTAAGCAAGCACCGGAGTCATGATGCCCCAAATACGTAGCACAGTATAACAACCTTAAATGCCATTATCCCCAACGTATCCCATCAAGGAATTTCTTTAAACATGTTGCTCCAATCAAAACTTGACGGATCTGGCATTCGAAAACCAGCGCCAAAGCCAAAGTGAGATACTGGTGAGTCAAACATCCGTCCCTCAAATTTAAATTGGCGTATAGGCTTTGGAGTGCGAGGTGACGGATGGTGCTTGTTCATATGAGCCTTCAATGTACGGGGTGAGAACCGAGGAGGGTATTGACACCCTGGAGCGGTACATCGTAACCAATTGATATGGGATCTCTCATGTTCTTTGAGCATTTTTTCGTTAACAAACCCAATCGTTGCCCTTGAACAAGCAGTAAGTCGACACGTGAAAGCGCTGGTACCTAGATGGGCTCTAAAATACTCTAATTCACTGGCCAATAGTCCCACATGAAATGTTTGTTCAATTAGCGACTTAACGACTCCTTGGTACGAAGCGAGCAAGTCACTGATCGGATCAGAGAGCGGCAGTGATTTCGAATGATGCTGCATTTCTTCTCCCACTGTGCAAAAGAGTGAGCATAAATAGCGTAAACCTGGTGTGAAACTTACCTTGGGCCTGTAATACTATTGCCTCGAGACTCTCTGGAGATCTTGCCTTGAGAGCATGTTTAATGTGCTTCCAGAGCACTCCATACTTCTGCAGTTTCGCCAGCCGTTCGTCTACCAAATCGCCGTTGGTGCTCTGATCCAGTTCTGTTGGGTGCAGCCTTTCCAAATTATCCGCCAGCTGGCCAGCTAGGCGAATCAACGGCTCCGGTGAGCCTTCAACGCCTATTACCTGGGAAGGCTCGTAGCACAGCAGATACTCGGTCCAAAACTCGGTAGCATAAACGAGAAATCCGTATAGTCCCTTTGCGACGAGGAGACTCTTGTTCTGTCCTGAGTCATGCGAGCGAAAAGTATCAAGCCCAGAGAGAAGACAGGTTATAGAAGCTACCCCATGCTCTTGAATAGCTTGATCTCTTGTGATAACAACTTTCGTCGAAGCTGTCTGTAAGAACCTGATACCATGTCAGCTGTCTTCTTGTTAGTAGTAAACCATACTTACTCCTTTACTGAGTTGTGAATGAAGGCGACCGTAGTGTCTCTGCTTTCTTCAATCAGGGTTCCACAGATATCAAGGATGTATTGAGGTGCTAATCGCGAGACCTGAGGGTCGCCAGAGCTGAAAGCTATAGCGGACAAGAGTTCAACCTTCTTCAATGGCCGTTTTGCAAATGCGACCCAGCCCAGCACGCATCGAATGCGATCCACCGACCGAGAGTCTAGCTGAACCACAATCTGTGTTAAGATCCTTTGGTAGCTATTGACATTGTTAGGGTTTCCCAAGGGTACGATAGAACAATAACGTACAATTCTGTCAGCTTTTGTGGCAATTGATTTACCGACTCCTTCATCTCATCCCCGCTGTAAAAGACGTTACTGGTCAGATAATCAACAACAAGCCGAGCGTAGAGAAACATGCCTGTGATTGATCAGACCATGGTGTGAAAAATAACGAGATGGGTCTTTCGCTTACCATCAGCCTTCTTTACAATAGTATCTTGGATCTCTTCAACTTCATACTGTTGCAATCCAATTTGCCAAAGTTTTGTTTGCATGGTCTCAAGCCTCAGACCAACATATTGCCGAATGGCCATGTTCAGTAAGTTCTTTTCCTCTGCGAGGGAAATGATTTGTTTTCTCCTCAGTCTCTCCAATGCGTCTGACGGACCACGGCTTGCAACTAATACCTTGCACGTGGTACTTCCCGGTACCACTGGCTTCGAAACGAGCCGGTTTAAAAGCCGCACTAAGCGCATTTGCTTGTCTTTCTCGCATTCATCTAGGCCATCTATGACAAGCCAGATATACGACGGCTGGTTAGGCACGTTAGACATGGTTGCTAGAAGGTTTTGTAGGAGCTGTTCCAGAGTCGTGCTCCCAGATGATTTCCTTTCCAAAATATAGTGTGTAAAGACGTAAGAGACTAGGTCACCATCTCTCTGGATGATTTGAAGGATGAGCGATTTCATGACCTGCTCAAACATCGTCGAAGAGTCATAGAGGTACGAGCAGAAGTGACACACCACGGCTTTTGTTACCTTCAAGAAATTGACGAGCTGTGTGCACAAGACGCTTTTGCCGGACCCAGCTGAACCCTTAAGCCAAAGGGCTGGCGTATCTGGCTTTTCGTCCGCCCAAGAAACAATCCTTTTGTTCTTAAGTATCCACGCACAGGTCCCCTGATATTCCATTGCATCGGACGAGATTGCATCGATAATGGCCAGCTGATCGGTCTCGTTGGTCTTGAGCCAAGAGACGATGGACTCGTATTGCTTGCCATTCTGTTCTCTGTCTTGTTGGCGGACACGATCCTCACTTTCTTCTCTCCATTTTTGTATATTCTCGCGCATCGTTTTGGCCTCTGCTATATCTCGAGCATTCGCTTCAAGATCGATGAGAGCACCATGTTTATTTAGGTCTTCGATGATGTTATCGAAGCGCCTCTGGAACCGGCCCCAAGATGTTGAAAACATCAATGCCCAGCCTAATTGAGGTGTCAGATCGTAAGATAATATTTTGTTCAATTGGTAACAACTTACCACTGCGGCGAACAAATTTGTAGGCATGCTTGTGGAACGTAAGGATGTCGGCGTAAAACACAGCCAGTGTCTGCTGAAAGCTTGGCTCGCTGATGAAAGCATTACTGAGAATCTCGAATCGCTTCAGTGGCTCAGCAATGCTCGCATAGCCCTTGATGATAGCCTCAAAGGCTTCAACGTATTCCGAGGCCACTCTGAGAATAAGAGTAATTGGCGCCCAGATCCAAGGCATAAATGGAGTTCCATTGCACAATATCTCAGCAATTTTGGAGTAGTGTTCAAGACCCCGAAAAAGTGGCATGAGCCGTCGCATATTCCGAAGGGACTGGCGAGCAGCTAGCTGATTCTCGAGCTTGAGAGCAGCATCTTGGACATCTTGGAGCGTTGTTCCGGCAAAGTCTCGTTTTTCGCCGGGGTTGATTATGCGATCAAGCTCATCATGGGCTGCCTTGATGGTGTTTCGTGCAAGTGTCGAAACCGCGGGTTTGAGCGGCATGTCTCCAGGTAGAATGTCCTCGCAAATTGGGATTGAGTTGGGCGGGATGAAGGAGGAGGCAACTTTGACAGAGGCCGAAAAGACTATTATGATCAATTCTGAATGAGCAAGGGGAAGGTCCAACACAGCCACCGCCAACTTCATACTGCAGGGAGGTGCATAGGTAGACGCCAATCAAGCAGTCGTACAATTGCACTTTACTGCACATGACGCGCACAGAGCCTTGCAAGAATGCCTGCATTTTCACTTGAGTCTGCCTAACGAGGCATGATGCCTTCCAGGCGTCCCATAATATTTTGTGAGGAATCTGTATGCCTTAAAACTTCTTTTGTTGCGGTAGGCCGGTTGTTCCTTCTTCTTTCATCTTCAATTACGACAATGGACCTGCGTCAAACACTGAACCGACCACCCAAGCGCCAACGAATAGACGACGAAGGCGATACTCATGCCCAACGCAGCCCCTCTTATCATGTACCCCCGTGGGGCCAGAACCCTCCGGCTACAGCAGCGGTTCAATCTCAGCGACACTGCAGCATATTCTCCAATAGTGCTTCAACTACACCAAACGCGAACCCAATCCATACTCCCTTGAGGACTGACAGTCATTGCTACAATGAACGGGGCAGTTGTTATTCCCAGCCTGGTTATGAAGGACACCTTGCGACGGATGTCCCTAGCCAAAACGACCAACCTTTACGTTGGCATCCACCAGAAATTTCCACCATCCCAGTAACCGGTCCATGGCCATCGTATTACTCTATGCCCACAGCTCCTCTTGCGCCGTTACAGCTTCATGCCCCGATCCATCCTTCCTATTACGAGCAGTCCTTCGTTCCTCAGACTTTGCCAAACCAGTCAATCGTGAGCTTGCAGTGGCCAGAATCCTATGGGAGACACGACCTGTCGCCATTCATCCCAGGTGGCAGTGCGCCACCCCGTCTTCTTGCAGACGGGGATCCAGGTTCTGCAGAAGCACGAGACACAACTGTCTGCTTCGGTATGGTGAGTAACACAAGGAACTCTTTCGGTCGCTCAAGTACTAAAATTTCAGATTCTGGGCATCTCTGCTCGGTGCGAGCAAAAGGGTGCCACTCGGCAGAACCTACCAACACAGCTTCCAGTCAAGCTCGAATCTTCAACTCGGTTTATTACCGACGACATGGTCGAGGTCGTGGGACGGATAATGTCCGAACATGGGCAGGTTGTACAAGGTCTTCTTGACGAAACCTCCCTCGATCTCCATGTCTCGTGTGCAATTGACAGCTCTCAGACACTTGAGCTTCAGAAAGGCCCATGGGCTCTGGCAACGGTACCATGTACTCTGGAAATCACGATTTACGGCCCAAAAGACTTGTTTGACGAGCTGGGGTCATGGTTTGATGACTACCAAATTTTCCTTCAAGACCCAAGAGAATGCCACCGGGATGTCCCATACTGCAATCCGCATCGCCTGTCATTACAGGACTTTTCATCCGCTCCTCTCCTTTCAGATGTTATCGCCCAGAGTTCTAGTGCTCTGCATCTAGAGACTATCCCTCAGCAACCTGATCTGTTGGACGATTTGAACAACCATGAGGATCTGGAAGAAGCGTCGCAGCCATTAGCGATCAAGCGCGAACTCCGAAGGTTAGTGTTCCTATTCTTTTTTCAGGGCTTGTCAAGGATTTACAGATTATTAGACACCAAAAGCAAGCTCTGACGTTCATGTTACGTCGGGAACTTGGGAGGGAATTCGATGGGGGGCCGAACCTTTGGGAGATAATGGACACAGACCAAGGAAGATTGTAAGTCAATGTCTATTCCGTCTTACTTTCCTCGCCTAGCTCACTTACACCGCAGGTTCCTGAACCGTGTCTCCAATGCGTCGCAATCGGAAGTCCCCCCTCAGTGTTATGGAGGCATCGTCGCTGATCCCATGGGACTTGGAAAGACATTGACGATGATCGCATTGGTGGCGACAGATCTTGAAAGCAGCGGAGATGTGGTGGGTACTGATGAAGGATGTCATCTAGATGTCCCTGCAACTCTGATCGTTGTGCCTCCTCCCTGTAAGATATTAAACATTTTCTGATCCACGGTCGTTAAGCTAACCTCATGTAGTGATGGGAACATGGGAAGAGCAATTTACCGAGTTCGTCTCCACATCTACTCCCTTGCACGAAGCTAACAATACTATAGGCACGTTGTTGAGGGTCGTCTGAACTACCGCCGACATCATCGGGAAGACCGATTGAGATCATTGGACGAGCTCAACGCTTCCAATATTGTACTGACAACATACCACACAATCGCTGCCGAATGGACCCATTCAAATAGCTCAAGGCCCTCTTTCATGTACTCAGTTCGATGGAGGAGGATAATCCTTGATGAAGGTTAGTTTCAACGGTCCCAGGAATTGCGATCGAACTGACCGAGATAGCCCATCTCATCCGTAACGGCAACTCAAAAATGTCGCAGGCCATATGCGCTCTCGAGTCCAGATCGCGATGGGCTGTGACAGGAACCCCTTTGCAGAACCGACTCGGCGATCTTGCGACCCTCTTCAAGTTCATCAGAGCGCACCCTTATACTGACCGGAAATGCTTTGATGCCGACATATCACATCTCTGGAAGGTTGGACAGTATCAGGAAGCCATCAAGCGACTCAAGCGACTGTCCAAATGTCTACTTCTTCGACGCGACAAAGGAACGGTCAGTCTTCCGACTAGGCGCGACCTGCAGTGCCCTGTCGACTTCAACTCGGAAGAAAGAGCCTTGTACAACAAGTTGCGCGAAAAGGCCATCGTCAATATAGACGAGGCTATGTCAAAGGATGCCGACTCTTCGAAAGCAGGATCATATGTCAATGTCCTACAGCAAATCGATTCACTACGACTCGTATGCAATCTGGGATTGCACTATGATACAAGACACGGAAAGTCACAACGCAACCCTCATGCTGAATCTTGGACGAGTGTCGCGCAGAATACCTTCAACATGCAGCGAGAGATGGGGCCTATTGACTGTCTCCAGTGCTCATCGACGCTGGACATCACAGAGACAGAACTTGACGATCCTACACTTACGCCGCAGAGGCCTCTCTTCTTCAAATGTCTTTCGTTTATCTGTTCCGATTGCGCGCAAAGACTCAAGAAGACTGCCAAATGCAGCCACAATCCACCATGCATCCTGGCGCCTGTTTCTACAAGCGGCCAAGCCTTGGAGTCTACATTGTCGGATATGTTGCCGCAGCCAGAAAGAGGCTTGCCGTCCAAGATAGAAGCCTTGCTCTCAGATATCAAGACTCTCCCACCAGGTGAAAAATGGTTTGTACCTACTTCTAACAACTATTTGTGGATACAGGGAGGCTGACATCTCCCAGCATTGTCTTCTCGACGTGGAGGCTGACTCTCGATCTTGTCGAGGCTGGACTCGATCAATCCTCGATTCCGAGCGTTCGCTTCGATGGCAAAGTACCACAGAAGGACAGACAGGGCATTGTAGAGAAGTTCAGACATGATCCGTCAGTGCGTGTCATGCTCCTTACTCTGTCTTGCGGTGCAGCTGGGTAAGTAACACCACTATGATGCGACATGACTGCTGACCCTGCTAGTCTCACCTTGACGGTTGCAACTAGAGCGTACCTTATGGAACCGCATTGGTAAGCGAACCTCTGAAGCCATCGATGGGTACATACTCACAACCTAGGAACCCGACTGTGGAGGAACAGGCATTGGCACGTATCCACCGTATCGGACAGTCGCGGGAGGTGACTACGGTCCGGTTTTACGTGCGAGACACATTCGAACAGGTATGCTGCACCGACTGCGCAAGTACATGGCTAACTCCCTCTAGCAAGTCATCAAGATCCAAGAGTCAAAGAAGTACTTGGCAGGGCTGTTGCTCTCGCCACATGACAATGGGAATGCAAGCGAGAATTTGGGAAGACTACAGGTCCGTTGTTACCGAATGAAGCGATATAACTTACTAACGCTCTCCAGGAACTCATATCGCTCATTTAGAAGCAAGTCTGCTGGAACTAGTTGGGGGAGTAGACGACCAGGCGCGAAAAAAGGTAAAGGGTAGGTACAACAGGGAAAACAATACATGGAAAGGATGTGATGTTTATTCTTTTTTCTCTTTTTTTGTTTTATGTGAGCCTTCTGATCGGACTCAATTGTTATTTTGCGTCTTTCATTGCGTCTGGCTAATGTTCAAAGACCAGAATAAAGGAATAAAATGGTACAGAAAAGGCAAAAAAAGGGAAAACCCCGCATACGATCAGCGCTTGCTGGTATGCGGGAAACCCGGTTGAATCATGAACAAGTGTTGATGGTTCAACACGCACTTACCTGTAGGGCTCATGGGCACCAGCCATTAGGCCATCCCGTCAACACCCCACATTGAAGTATATTGCAATTATTTTAATACATAAGGGTTCCCTGTTTGTTGTGGCGTCGAATGGGGACGTTGCGTTGAAGTTTGTCGGGAGTTGAGTTTGGGTGCCTGGGTTCTGGGGCGAGGAGTTCAAGGTGGGTGGCCTCCTGTCGTGTCTCCGTGGGCGCAGTGTCAAAACTCGGTCGTTCCTCAAGCTAAGTTCGCTTGGAAGGCCTTTCAAGTTGCCAATGCTTGATTCAACCTCATCTGGAGTGAGGTTGTTGAGGACGGGAGTTGTCCTTGGATGGGCGCTGAAGAGGGAGATTGTGTGATCTTGCCCACAGAACCATGAGTTGAAACGGCCAGGCAGCTTTCCGACAAACAAGTATCCATCTCCTTATGTCAAGCTGATACTCGAAGTGATCTTTGTACTATCATGGAGACCTGCGATCTAGTGAAGAAAGTCCCAGCTCCCCAACAACAGAGCTGCTGGGCCAGGAGGGGTTTCCCATGTAAGACCAGCGTGAAACCACGGCGCGCCTTACAATCGTTCAATACAGACTCATCCGGCCTGTACTCGTTTGTCTCATTGGAATACGTGCTCGATTTATCCTCGACCTGTCCGGGCTAAGTCGCCAGCTGCGTGACCGGGGGCTGTATTGGACACCGTCAAGCCCAGGCATAAGCTGCGCACCACTCGAAGGAAAGACCATGATAATTATCACAGGTTCGCTTCTGGTCATTGCGATAGTATTCCAGGACTTGCGCTGTCATCCGACGGAGGTTGAGAAATGGCTGTCTTGCCGATGAGTCACCCCAGCACTCTTCCCGAAAATGAAGATCACATCGCGTACATAAGAAGCACCACTTAGTGCCAAGCGATACAACTCAACATCTTCACGCAACTCCGCTCATCATCAAAATGACAGCGCCAATCTTCAAACTCGAAGCAACAGCCCTCAGCGCAATCCGCTCTCTCCCTTCGGACATCTACCTCGTCCACGCAACAAACTGCATCGCAGAGTGGGGCGCAGGCATCGCAGCTGAACTCGCAACCGTATTCCCATCCGCATGCAAAGAGTACAAAAGCTTCTGTAACTCCAGCGTATCAGCAGGCGCATGCCAGATCATTCCATCTCAACCTTCCGACGTAGCCAGCGGAGCGCCAAAGATACACATCGTGTGTCTCTTCACGAGCTATGGATACGGTAGAGCAAACCCGAGGACGGGAAAGCCGGGCAAGGACTCCGCGGGGAAGATCCTGGCGCAGACGAGGATGGCTTTGAAGGATATGAGGACTCAGCTAGAGGGGAAGCAGGATGTGACGATTTATTCACCGATGTTCAATTCGGGCGCTTTTCGGGTGCCGTGGGAGAAGACGAAGGGGATTATTGAGGAGGAGTTTGATGGGTTTGAGGGACGTTGGTTGGTCATGGCACCGCCGTCATGATGATGGCGGTGAGAAATGGCAGTCGATAACCATTTCACGATCAAATCACCAGCGGCTGTGGTTTAGCATTTAGCATCGGGGTCTTTCAGCGGAAAACGTTGAGTTATTGTCGAATCGTCCGAAGTGTGTTCCAGCTGCTGGGAAGCAAAAGGATCCATGCTCTAAGGACCAGGCCGCCAAGATAAAATAGCCCAAATGTTGATCTGAACTGACACAAATTGTCTAAGTTGTTTTTGTCTGTTAGGCTATGTAGTGTCATCTTGTATGTAGTCTCTGATTCACCATGCCTGTGTACAAGTCCTGAATTGTTTACGTAGTCCATCGTGGGTTGCTTCAACCTAGAACTATATGCTTGGTTGCTGTCTTGGCTTCTCATGTCCTTTAGCAACTTTGGCATCTCAGCTGCGCGTGCGTTTTCCAGGACCGCCTGGCTTTTTGTGCTTCAAGCAGTTGTTGGTTGAAGAATGGAACCACCTTGTATTCTCTTTTGTCAATCATCGCACGTAGAGCCTGGTTCTAAGAAGATGGCATAGTGTTGGCCATGTGATGGTAAGCCTTGAAGTCTTTCGGCATGATAGTCTTGTGTCCAGCACGCTGGGCAGGTGATTTGGAAGGTTGGTTGGAGGTCCCTCTGCTACGAGGAGATCTGGACACCCAGCGTGGGTTCCCGCCACGCCTACAAAGTTGGTCGTCACCGCAGCGTGATCAGAAGCTTCTTTCTCACGGTGAAAGGGAGCAGAGACAGCGGCGGTGAGCCTCGGTAATAGCTGCGAGCTTGTTACATTCGGTGTTGTAAAGCGCATTGTAGGCAGGAGTCGCAGCGGGAGCAGCAGGGACACGACCAGGAACGGGAGCTGCCCCATCCTGGGGCCATCTGATGGACGAGAGTAACGAGGAGGCCCATAGTCACCTGAGTGGCATTTGAAGAGGAATGGATGGCCTCGCGAGCCTGGTTGTCTCGCATCTCAGCCAGCAATTCGAGCTGCTACTACTGCTGGCCATGAATCTGTTGCTGCCACTCAGCAGCAAGATTGTTCAGGAAATTGCGCACATGGACGGTCGGGGTAGCACCTCGAGCCCGCTACCCGCGCCTCGGTTGGCAGGATCGTCGCTAGAGTCGCCCACCTCTTCGCCTCCGGTACTCTCACTAACTCCAGTACCAACAGAAGATAAGCTGCCTCGTCGGGCTCGCCTATAACAATTGCTTAGTCGCAGTATAGAGTAAAGCGTTAAACGGCCGGGGTTGCTCACTTCTTGAGAGCGACTAGAATACGCTCCTGGTTCTCCAACACCAATCGGAGTTGACGAGCCATGAACTCAGTGCGTCCACTGGCGCCGACATAGCGCTGTGATGCCCTTAGATGTTCTGGGTCGCGCGCTCTACTCTCGATCTGCTCTCTGCTGCACTCTGGGGTGGAAGTCCTGCAATCGCAGACGCGTTCTGACAGCTTCGGCCCACATCCAGCTGTGGAAAGAGTATTCTAAGGCTTGTACACAGAGGTAAGTTTTGCAAAAGCTGACCAAATACATAAACGGTGGAATTTCTGTGGTCTCTGAGGTATCATAGAGGGTCAGTGTTTTTGGAACACTGATGGCGCCTGCCTTGAGCAGAAGCGGGTCAACAACACAACTTCTCCTTCACAACATCACCAGTTCTACCGTCGCAGCAGATCAGAAAGGACGGGGAGAAGGGGAAATAAGTGTCAATTGGTCAGAAAGGCAAAAAGACATGCAGCCTTGACTGGAAAAACAGCAAAAGAAATGCGACCGAGGGGAATCGAACCCCTCTCTAACGCTTGGAAGGCGTTAATGCTAACCACTACACCACGGTCGCTGGTGATCTGATTGTTGAAAGCTAGTGCTTTAGTTTAGTATATATTAATTAGTGATACCTTGCCGCAGTAGTCACACCTAACACGCCGCACCCGTCGTCGCTCTTCTCGCAGATTAGTATTCCTGTTCTAGCAAATAAAAGTATGATTTCGCTTGGATTTGAGCCTGAGAGAGGTAGATGAAGATGGGTAGGTTCTCAAGGAAAGAACATGAGAATTTGCCTGGAACATTGTTCATTCTTGCAAGTCGAAAATTGGTGGGGCAGCTTTCCAACGATGTATACCCAGCGACAGGTATTTCCATAGTCCGACATCCAACTACAAAGCCATTTGACCTGCTGAAGCTTTCAACATTGACCTACAGCTTCTAATGCCATTCCATTCTAGTCTGAGGCTCTTTCCCTCTTAATATCGCATTCCATAACAGTGTAACACACCTCTACGATGCTCTTACCCTACATTTGACGTCGGTGGATCCTTTTTCCGTAGCGCCTTCCCGCCTTACCGCAAGGCTCCAGCTACCGCATCATCACCATAGGTCTCCACAGTCCATCTCTACAACACCAGCTCAACATAACAAACGCCATACTTCCGATCATTCATTCTGTCCACATACCCTCTTCACTTTAATCGATTAATTAACGCACGCTTAGACCTCCCGTCATGGCATCCACAGACCCCAAGACAACAGACGACAAGCCTGTTGAGCAGAAGCCAGAGCAGAAGCCCGCCGCTCTTGGCGAGGACGACGAGTTTGAGGACTTCCCTGTTGATGGTACGTCCAGACTCACCGGTACCCTGACTTCTACAGACAATTAACGAAATCTAGACTGGCCAGAGGACCAAACCGAGGCTGCCAAGGGTAGCGGCGAGACCAAGCACCTCTGGGAGGAGAGCTGGGATGACGATGACACAAGCGATGATTTCTCACAACAACTTCGGTAGGTTCATACGTTGTCTCTTTCCCGGATAGCAGCTAACTGGTATACAGGGAGGAGCTCAAGAAGGTCGAGGCCAAACGCCGATAGTGTCACAAAGACGACTACAACCGCGCGACGAGCCGGGCGATCCCCGTGCTTTCACAGACTACAACATGCGCCCCTACGCATCCAGTAATGAAAGACGGCATCAATAAATTTCGAGCGAGCAAGGACAAAACAATGGTTTAGGAGTGCCGATGCAGCAAGGAAGAAGACAAAGCTGCAAGCAATATCTTTGTACGCGGAAATGATAAACAAACAGTGTTGGACTTGACCTGTTTTAAGCCAAGGCTCAACCTGTACCAAGAATACAGTGAAGGAGACCAGCAGGAACCCACAAATCAATCAAGCACGATCAATAATGACGACGTCGATAACACGGAAGCTCCAGCATCTGTTGAAAATGTGAATGTCTTCACTTCGGACCCTAGTCACCCGGAAGGTCCCCGTTGCAATTGTACCTGCATTCAGGGACCCCCAATTCAGGGATGCTGCAATCAGGAAAGATGCGAGTGTATCGACTGCTTCTGCTTCGCATGCAATTGCTCAGCGGAAAACGCGCTTTATGTAGACGATTCTCCGGAGCAGGCGTCTGTCACAATGCTGGCGTTGCCCGTCCGACAAGGTGTATTGGCTGCGTTGAGACGGGCACGAGAAAACCCACTGCTTGCCCGGATTGCAGAGCAGGTGTATCAAGTGGCCAGAGCGCAAGACGTGCCCCCTCGCAGACTTGAGGATCTAGTGTATGGCGAGGACGGACTTCCTGTCCCAATCGAAGAGCAGTTGAGTCAAGTGGCGAGAGCGCCAGACAACTCGCGCCGCCTCAGACGTTATACGGATCCGGAGTATCGTGAACCCCTCGAGGAGTGGGATGATATGTGTCTAATGAATTTGAGACGAGTCTCGTCGTCTGCAGGACACCATGCTGATTTGCCTCACCCTGAGATAACTCCAGAACCCAGCAACACTGAAGAGCCCAGCAACATTACCCCAGGCAGCAGATTCGAAATGCTTTGCATCGGAAGAACCTTGCTGGGGGCAATCAACAACTTTCGTCCTAGCGAAGCCGCGTTGGGGAGGGCGCGTTCGGCCAGACGAGCCAGGCGGGCCGAACAACAATATCATCGAAACGTGGCGGACTGGATGCAACAACGAGGACCATATTATCCGCCTGACCGTCGCCCAATTTCTGAGGGTATCCCAATTCCTGTGGGTATAAGTACAGTTCCACCTCCACTCAGTGAGCAGTCGCTGGCAGAGCTCCGGCGGGCGGGACTGCGCGATGCGCTTGAGGAGCCTAGGCCTTATTCTGGTGGTGAAGAGTCTGGTTATGGCTCGGCTGAGACCTCGCCTAAAAATGCAAGGAAGCATCGTTCAAATAAACGCCAGAGAACATCCTACTTCGGCGAGAGGGAATGAGTGTATGGTATGATAAACGTATCGGGCATGAATTATGGAAGCAGAGCTTGAGAACAGTTATCGAGTAGTCTAGTCAATCAATAAAGCGTACACAGCGAAGTCTTGAAACGCAGATAATGTTTTTATGGCGCTTTTACGCCTCTATTGGTATTTGGTATTTAATTACTTTGCTCTGCTTTGCTACAGACTAGCTCTTCCCACCCGGCCTTTTTCCATTTTCATAGCCCCGTCATCAACAGGTTCATAAACGTCGTACTCCAACAGCATTGGATATTATTTACTTACTGGACAGAGCAGTAACACCGGGCAGCTCCTTGCCCTCGAGGAGCTCCAAGCTGGCACCACCGCCGGTAGAGACGTGGCTGATCTTGTCCTCGACACCGTACTTCTTGGCGACGGTGGCGGTGTCACCACCTCCGATGATGACGATCTTGCCGTCCTTCTGGACAGCGTCGACGACGGCGTCGAGGGTGGCCTTTGTGCCGCTGGCGAACTTCTCGAACTCGAAGACACCGGCGGGACCGTTCCAGAGGATGGTCTTGGCCTCGGCGATGGCCTCCTTGTAGAGCTTGACGGACTCCTCACCGCAGTCAAGTCCCTGCCAGCCGTCGGGGATACCGTCCTTGTCGGTGGCGTAGCCGGTGTTGGCGTCCTTGTCGAACTTGTCGGCGGTGATGTAGTCGACGGGGAGGACGAGCTTGACGCCCTTGGCCTTGGCCTTCTCAACGAGGCTGCCGACGGTCTTGGAACCGGCCTCGTCGAAGAGAGAGTTTCCGATGGAGACGCCCTCGAGGGTCTTCTTGAAGGTGAAGGCCATGCCACCGCAGACGATCAGGGTGTTGACCTTGTCAAGGAGGTTGTCGATGAGCTGGATCTTGTCGGAGACCTTGGCACCACCGAGGATGGCGAGGAAGGGGCGCTGAGGCTCCTCGAGGGCCTTGGCGAAGTACTCGAGCTCCTTCTTGACGAGGAAACCGGAGGCCTTCTGGGGGAGGTCGACACCGACCATGGAGGAGTGAGCACGGTGAGCAGTGCCGAAAGCGTCGTCTGTGATGGTTAGCATTGTATGTCATGATGGGTGTATTGGGATACTGACTGATGTAGACGTCACCAAGAGCGGTCAGACCCTTGCGGAAAGCCTCAACCTGAGCCTTGTCGGCCTTGGTCTTGTTACCATCCTTGTCCTTGGAAGAGCCCTCCTCCTCAATGTGGAATCGGAGGTTCTCAAGGAGGATGACGGAGCCATCCTCAGCCTTGTTGACGATCTCCTCAACCTCGGGACCGACACAGTCGGGGGCGAAGGTGACCTTCTTGCTCAGGAGCTTCTCGAGCTCGGCAACAACAGGCTTGAGGGAGTACTTCTCGTTGGGAGAGCCGTTGGGGCGGCCAAGGTGGGACATGAGGATGACGGACTTGGCGCCATTTTCGAGGGCGTACTTGATGGTGGGGAGGGCACCGACAATTCGCTGGTTGTTGGTGATGTTCTTGTCGGCGTCGAGAGGGACGTTGAAGTCGACCTGGAGGGGTTTTGTTAGCTAACTGTATGGCGGGGTATTGTTGAGGGTTTGATGAGGATTGCGATATTGAGAATGATTGATAGCAATTGCAGCTGCTTGATGATATGACCCAAGGCATTCCCAGTGTAATCGCCTCGATTGATGGTCATACATCTGGTGATGCGATGCAGTGCGGGGAGCTCAACCAAGCTCAACAATCATAACCGCGGGGTCATCAGCAACTTTTTTTGCTGTGTCAAGTACTTACTCGGATGAGGACCTTCTTGCCCTTGACGTCGACGTCAGTGATGGAGAGCTTGTTGGACAGCGACATGATTGCGATGGTTTTAGGATGAAGAGAAAAAGTTGATGAGGAGGGAGAAAGAAGAGAGTTTGAGGGGAATGTCTGGTAGTAAATAGTACATGTACCTCTGTTGCTACCGCAGACACTCAGGTGGGGGTCAATTTCAACGCGATGACGCCGGCGGGGCTTTCGCGGCTGGACTCCAAGGTGGTGGGATGATGGAAACCCCTGGACAAGACGCTTTAGCCATGAATCTGGCGTGAGGTATCTTGTTATCAGTGTTTTTCTGCCTATAATTCCCATGACATGATCGGTGTCGTCTCGGTCAAGTCGAGTCAAGCCCACTCTGCTCCCAAATCACTCACTCAACCTCTGCACGGACTTCAATGTCCTTGTACACGATATCTCAGTCTCTACACATCGCCGGGTTACGGGGATACCTCCCGGCTTCTGGCGATGCGGATGTAGACTTGCCCGGAGAGACGCGGACTACTTTACGTTATACTACATCGCCGAGACATGCGCTGTTACGTACAATACGATACCTTGTTGGCTGCGACTGAAACAAAAAGACGATCAATCGGGTAATCTCAAACGATGATATGACCCACCATTGAGAATGCTGTGTTGACGTTAAAGATTGGCATATAAACAACTGCTGTGAACGTGGTAGGCTGAGCATCCATGATATGAGGTATAAGCTAGCAAATAGAACCAGGCAGAATCCCACGTTGGGAGCTGATCTGATCTGATACATGAAACCCTTGACATGTATTTATTATGCTCTATCGCCACAAATTCCTCAGGCCACTTACATCTCGGTCAATTATATCAGGACAGGCCACGCCATATTCCTTTACTTTGCTGGATCCCCTGGTAGTATTGTACTTAATCGCCGAAGTCAATCCCGGTCCGTCAGCCCTACCAAAGAAGCAAACACGATGTGTCGTCCACAATGACAGCATAGCTCACCTTCAACCATCTCTATCATGCGAGATCCCTCGATCATGATATTCGAAGTATCGCAGCGTTCGGCGGTCTCATACACGAGGATCTCATATCTCATTCACATCTGATCGCCATGTCATTATCGTCAAACGAAGCTCAGCAAATGCGTAGAAATGGACCAGCAATTGTATTGTTTCTACCCTAAACAACAAACTCCTTTTCTTTTTACCACCCCAAACATATCATTTTACTTTATTTCTTACAATAGATTTGACATCTAAGCCTTCTGGAGATCGAAGTGGAAAGAGCGGATAATTGAGTCCGTGTCGTCAATAGCGAGAGGACGCACATCAGCCAGGTCCTTGATCTTGGCAGTACTATATTGGGTCAGTATTTGAAGTTCAAAGTAAAGATTGGCGCAACTTACACTTGCTTGATCTGATCATCGGTCATGTTCAGTCCGAGCTGCTCAACACGACTCTTGATGGCGTTCCAGCCAGTCAATCTAGACGCGAAGTGAACATATCGGGACATGCCGAAATCAGCAGGGTCGATGATCTCGTATGTGCTAGGCTGGTTGAGGATGGCCTTGGCGTGGATACCGGCCTTGTGGGTGAAGGCACAGAAACCGGTGATGTAGTTGTTGAAGGGGACGTTGATCTCGACGGCCTCGGCGACGAGATCCTCAATCTCCTTGAGCTTGTGGAGCTTGTATCGGGAGGTGACGTAGTCGTGGCTGTTGACGATCATACGGGCCAAGAGACCTCCGAGAGGGGTGATACCGTTACGCTCGCCGATTCCGAGAATTGAGGTGTCGATGTGGGTGGCTCCGGCCTCGAGGGCAGCATGGGCGTTGGCAATGGCGCAGCCAGTGTCGTTGTGGACTGGGGATGTTAGTCTTTGATGTTCTAGGGTGTCAAATGGGCATTCTTACAATGGCACTCGATGTCGCAGCCGACAACACCACGGAGAGTACGGACAAGGTCGTAGACCTGGCGAGGAGAAGCGCAGCCGACAGTGTCAGCGACACCAACACGGTGAACACCCTCCTTGTCAACAGCCTGGTAAAGGCTGAGAAGGTCGACAAGGTCACTTCGGAAAGAGTCCTCAGAAGAGAATCGGACCTCCTTGCCTTGGCTCTTGATGTATCGGATAACCTCAATGGCAGACTCCTTGATGTAAGCCATGTCCTTTCCGTGAGAGTGCTCTCTCAAGTACTGGGAAGTGCCAATAACGACATCGACACCGTCAACTCCTGTCTCAACGGCGACCTTGGCATCTTCCATCTATTGGGTGTTAATTCAGGCTCGAGTTGCTTAGCATTGATTGGGGACTTACTGTGCATCGCACGTGAGTCAGGATCTTGGCCTTGAGGCCGAGCTTGCAGATCTCCTCGCAGTCCTTGCGGGACTGGGGAGAAGCCATAGGGCTGGTGAGCTCAATGTACTCGACACCAAAGTCAGAGAGAGCCTTGGCACTATTAAACTGTTAGGATTCGAAGTTCGTTTGTCGGTAAGGTTCGTCATACATCTTGATCTTGGTCTCTGTTGGGTATCATGTCAGTGAACTGCTCTTCTAGCTTTTTAATGAAGATGGGAGCGGACATACCTGTGTCAAAGTAGGCATTGGCAAACTGCTCTCCCTCTCTCAAGGTAGACTCAATGATCTTGAAGTTGTTGGTGTTGGAGAGGAAGTCGCCGACCGACTGGTAAGGCAACGAAGCATTCTTGTGATGAGGCTTGTGGATGAGGGGAGCAGTCCCGTTCTCTGTGACCTCGACGTTTGACATGATGGGCGTTATAGGTATGAATGAAGAGCAATAAAATAATCTGGGGTATAAACTGGAAGAAGAAGGTGATTCCGAGAGGAAAGAGAATTGGAAGGTGGAAAAGTCAAAAGTTGGGGCCTTTTTGGGTTATTTACCTACAAGATGGCAAGGCTTCATTGGTGGGGGCGGGGGAGGAGGCATGTACTGTATGGTGTACTAATGGCTAAGCTCCGAATGGCGGAGGAGGGAAAAAAGTTTCCAAAGGAGTGACGCAGTTGGACCACGACACTATCTGTTGATACGCCAGCTTGAGGGCAAACTCTGCTAGCACGGTACAAAGACTCGGACCCTTGACCGGGATTATTCCGATGGGTACAGTAGAAGAATTACTCACTGGTGGTGAATTATCAGGTAGTTTGAAATACTTCTGACTCTACTGCAATCATACTCTACTGCATTGGTTAAGGTAAGACAAACGGATGGTTGCTGCTGCAAGGTACTCTTTAAGGAACGGAAGCTACACCAACAATACCTCAATTGGACAAATTCTTCACTTCTTGTGTGCCGTCTGATGCTCCATTCCCACCTCCAAGCTATGACGAACTCAGTTGCCCTTGGACATGTCTGATCAACACTGCTAAACCCACTACCTTTTGCCCCTTGAACACTTGAGTCAAACGCCGAATATCGGCACCACCGTCACTTATTCACAGGGGGTCCCTTGTTTTTTGCGGGGTTAGCACTTCAAAGCGCAACTACGTATTCCGAACACCCCGATTTGACTTGAAGCTGTAGCTGCAGCTTTAAATTTTTGTATGAGTGTCGTGTGCCTGATCTTGCTGTACTCAATTGCAACCCTGACTTTACGAGGAACAACAAATGACCAAGCCTGGAAAAGTCTATTCCTGACGCCACAACGGCATTATTGACAAGCTATTGGCTTCGACGACGCACAAACGACGCCCAGATGCATGAGGCTGGACTGGGTCTTATGTGAGCTTTGACTTAGGCTTGCGAAGCTCCAGTTACGCTTCACAAAACACCTGGGCAACGATGGCTCAATTGATCATGCACATACCCAACTCGGCAATTGACGACCAGACGCAGATGTGAAAAGAGACCAATTCATGTCATTTTAAACATCTCCCGACCCGAAACGCCAAACGAGACGCAAGCTATAAATCTAAACAAGGCCCGTATCCCAAACCGACGAAACAACAAAATGGAAGATGCCATGCTAGGCAATTGCTGCGCGCAATACTCGCAAATCGCTAGGCTCTGAAGCCGCTGTGTCGAATCATGCAGTATAAAAACAAAGAAAAATCCTAACGCCGTTTCTATGTGACGGCTTGAATAGTCGTCGCAATGAAGTATTTCGATACCATCGACCTGCAACTGGCTCGACGTCGATCTGACGACGTTCTGACGATGCGGTAAGTTTAATCAGAGGCGGAGTTGGTCAAGGAGAGGTATGCTGTCCAGGCAATACCGATTGTAGACACGAAAGGCTATAAAAGTGTTAGCGATAAGCCATAAACAGTCTTCTGCAAATTGACATACCAGCTGGAACTGAACAGGCATCAAACGGAAGTTGACGATCTGCACAGCAGGCCACACAAGATAGTTGGCCTTGAGAGTAGGAATGTACATATCTCTCAGCTTGTTGGTCACAGCACGTCGACCACCACCCTCAGCAATAGTCATGGTAGTGTAGAAAACAGCCAGACCGAAAGGCGCAAAGATAATCTGGTCGAAAGCAACGCGCTTCATGGCGGGACCGAAAGCGCTCGTCTTGGTGACAGGGAATGCCTGCGAAAGGAAACGGAACCACTTGAACTGCACAGGCGCCATACAGAAACCGTAGGCCATGAAGCGGGTCAGACGCTCGAAGTCGAATGGGGGAGGGAGGCCGGTGGAGTTGGGGATCAGGTCGCGATCGTAGAAAGGGTTCTTGCGGTCGAGTTCGTGAATCTCAATAGCGACGCCGTCGTCCTTCTTGATACCGCCGGGTTGGCGGACGGCTCGTTCGCGGATGGCTGTGATGGACTGGGCGACTGTGTCTGCGACGCCTCCGAGAATGGCGTTTGTGACCATCATGGTCATGACTGCGGGTGGTTGTTAGCTATGATCGACCGTCGATATGGTGAAGCTGACGTACGTGGCCGCTCGTCATAGTACGAGTTAAATCGCGCCGTGAGTCTTGCGATGAAAGCCATTTCGATTAAGAAGATGATGGTATGCAGCAGAGGCTATATCGAAAGATGTCGTCAGCGTCGGGCCTAACAGCGCAAAAGAGGAAACAAAGCCGTAAAGCGATGAAACAGAATGAATGGAAATAAAAGGGATGTAGTATGTGTAGCACACACGAAGAAAGTAAAAAAAAGTCATCAACAAGATAAAGAGATTTGGAGCGATGACGATAGAGCTGGATACGTAGTTGGGGAAAATACTGGGGAAGCTAAAGTGGCGACGGATCATAGAGTTGGCAGGCCAGAGCAGAGACCAGAGCGAACAACGTCAGGTAGACGAAAAAAACAGGGTGAAACTTACAATGCGACCGTAAATGTACTTTGAGTTGATAGAGCGGACGAACCGTCTCTGAGAGAGTTCCCACGTCATATTGACCAAATAAAAGAGAATATCGCGATAATAAAAGACGATGCGATGGATGAGAAAGTCGGGGAAGGAAAAAGAGAACAGAACAGAGAGTCAAAATCCAAGGTGGGTGAGCGCGCGTGTCAGGTTCTCGCTGCTGTGGTTCTCCTTCTCTCAAGGGCGGGTTCTTCCTTATTATAATATGACGACAGTTTTTTTCCTTTCGTTCCACCGCACAGTCAGTTCCGTGGGGCTGACAAGGACTTGGCGAATTCAGGAGATTGAACAGAGAACACTCTGGCGTCTAAAGGCGCGCGCAGACGATGTTGGATAGCGACAAAAGATGAAGATGATGGAAACAAGAGAAAAGAGAAACAGGAATTGGAGAGGGGATCAAAAAGGTCAAAAAACAAAGTCATGCGACACCCCCAACCACTTCAAGTTGGGCAGAAGAGGAGAGGAGAGGAATTGCCAATGCATTGGCATTTCAGCTGCCTTGTGAAGGAAGAAGCGACAGTGCATCGTCGCTTATATTCAAACGGTGTCACATAAAGAGTAATCTGCACTGCCTTCTCCACGTTTCCCCTCCTCATTTACCAATCTTACACTGTACGGTAGTCTACACCAACCAATTGCATGACGATATCGTTCCTGAATCCCAAAACTCTACGGATACAACCGTTAGACATGCGATATCTTTACCGGCGATTTCTATTCCTGTATCTTCACTGTCTTTAAGCGCTGATACGCTACCCCTTGTCGTTTTACTGTGGATCTCCCTTCCCGGGGATCCCGGCCGGTTAAGAGCTTCACGGGGCGCAAACCGGCTCCGAGGGTCCGTTAATCTGTGACAATACTGTGACCAACAACAAGACTCAAACATTTCGACTTGACGCTGTGTTGAATGTAGAAGCATCACGGTGTAGTTTTAGACTGTACCACTGCCGCTGAAGCATGTAGCCGCTGGTGTCGTTATGCACGTTTCATCCTGGGGCAGTGCTACGTATGGCGTTGGTTGACGAGGCGTATCGCCAGCCAGCTTACTCTTGGCCTTGAAGCTTAGTCTACTGCACTTCGGCACTGCTGTAACAGGGCGACTGGCCTTTACGCTTCAGCCTATGACCTTCAAAGGAATAGAACGCAACTCGCTACTCTGAACTGTCACAAGCCTGTGTTGCTGGTTTGGTCGCGTGTTAATCCAACCTTGAATCACTTCAGCCTAGAGCACCAGTCGGAACCTGCTCATTGCTCATTGCCAGTTGTATAAATGCCTGTCAATATCAACAGAACGCTGCTCTAGATATGAACCATTCGGGGCTCATATTGCCGCAAGTGCCGGCCCATCGTGCTAAACCAGTCGGGTCGGATCGAGTCGCGATTTCAGGGTCCAGCGCTGATACCGTCTTAATCCCGCCCATTGATCACCCTGCACTTTTATTCCGCACGCTGGTGAAGAGTGTCCTTTGTGTAGCCACTTCGGCTGGGCTGTTAGTTCGAATTCACTGCTGGCGTTTTACAGGATCTATCTAGGTACCTAGCCAATTGAGAACATACTATTCACATGAACCAAGAACAATAATAAGAGATTTCCGACGTTACCTATCAACCTTCTCGCTATTGCCTGTGTTCTAATTCTAAGCTCATCGTAATACAATACTACCTGAGGTCGTTAATTAATTCTCGCTCAAGTAGTCGCCACATCTCAGCGATTCGACAACGAATATCGGGACCATGTTGATATATGCCCAGGCCAACCCTAACTGGGCGTCGCTGCTCCACGGAGTCTTCGTTGTCTTGTCAATCGACTTCCTCAAGCCAAAAACCTTCAAACTGAGCATCTGGATTTACTTTCATGTGTCTGAGGCACTGGTATGCATCCTCTTCATCTATACATACCCTGCCGTGCTTCATTGCTGTTCTGACCGTTTTGAGATTAACCTTGGCTCCCCCGTCTACCATTTGACGCACACATCTCACTACGTTGTCCTTGTCCTTGTTCTCTCCTTGATTGTCTACGCAGTACCTGAGAGCTTTAGCCAAAATCTCTTCCCAGGGCGTCAGCCGGACCCTCACAGAGTGACCGACTATTGTAAGCCTCATATTTGGATCTGCCCCTTTCTCAAGTAAGTGCTTAAGAATCGAAGCGCCATTTGGATTCGAAAGACAAACAAGGGAAAGAAGGGAAGCATTCCGGCTCCCTGACCATCTGCCAAGCACTCGCTCAATCAGATTAGCCAAACCGTCCCGTGAAATGTCGAGGGTTGATGGCTGAACAGTTATGAGACCACCCGGCCTGGCTCTGGCCTTGATATATTCTACCACCGACATCAAACTTGCCAGACACAACATCTTCTGACGGGAGTCTAAACCACCAAGATATTCAAGGCTGAATAAATTCCCTGCCCTTAGGGTTGTCGGAGAGTCTTTCATCATGTATGGCTTGATGTTAACCACTGAGAAATAGATGTCCTCAGGTATGTCGCGACATACGCCGGCGAGATGATCCAACAAGCGCACAACTTCATTTCTTGACTCGTGAGATGCATTGGCGGCATGTCCCAAGCACCAGGACAGATTGGAGCATCGAGAATCCTTCACCGTCGTATTGCCCAAATATTGGATAGTACGGTGATGCATAGCACTTTTGGCCAACGTAGCATACGCTGCAGCGATTCTAAGATGGGCATCATACGATGTTCTTAGATACATCTGAAGACTTTGTTGAGTTCTCTGCCTGGAGATGAATTCGTATACAGTCTTGTGAAGATAGTTAACATGACCCTTAAAACGCGGGCTAAAGGGACGAGGTGAGGAGGTTGTGGTCTCGTGGATCTCAAGCAAGCCTTTACAACGACTGTTGAGACGGCGGCGAATGTTTTCTACTCGATCCAGCGCTTCCTCGCGTGACACCTTTCGGGGATCCTCTTCGATGGCTCGGTCCATGAAGTTCACTTCATCGGCATACCAGAACAACAGCGGCGAGGGAGGTGTTTTGAACGCCGACATCAGCTGGAGTAACTGCGCGGTATGTTCGTGGTACCTCGAATCAACACTTCCGAGTATTCTCTCATACAGGTCTTCTATTTCCTGTGGAAGCTGATCAAGCCTTTCTTGGAGGTCTTCAACGCGGTCGCCTGCTCCTATTCCTGACAGGAGGGAGGCTACAACGATGGTTACCCACAGGAACACTCCACTGGACTTCTTCACGATAGCTTCAAGGAGCTCTTTAGCGACATGAGGCTGCCTCCGTTGCAGGGTTCTGAACTGGGTATCTGCATCGAACTTGGAAGAGACATAGTTGGAAATATCCTGGTGAGTCAAATCCTGCATTTCAAGCCCAGGATAGTCCCCAAACGCATCCTCGAACTCGTTCCAATGACGACTAGAGATACAGACCTTGACAGGGCAAGCAACGCAACTTTGCACAAGCGAAATAAGGTCAAAGCAATCGCCTTCAAATTCGTCCAGTCCGTCGATGAATATTGCAATCTTGACATGAGCACTGATGTGAGCAATTGCTTTTCGGAACATGTCACACAGTTCGATCTGGCTGAAGTTTCGAGGATCGATGTTGAATAGACACATAGATTCCCATTGCAACGGGGCAATCATGGGAATGACTTCCGAATGACTATGGAGAAGTTGCACAAGTAGAGTCCTGTACAGGCCCTCTTGGGAACTTTGTAGTTCTGATCCAACAGCCCAAAAATGAAAGGAAACAATCGTGAGCTCATGCCCATTTCCAGCCCACTGTTTGAGATATTTGGCACATCTGCTGTGGCGGTATGGTGCGCTCTCTTGGTTCGTAGACGCCGCAACTGATGTTTGATTGCCATCGCCTTGTTTACTGTCAGGTTGAAGAAGATACCTCATCAGAGTGGACTTCCCAGATCCTGGCTTCCCTGTAATCCAGTAAAGCGGTTCATCGGACACTAGCCAGTTTTTGAAGCCTGTTGTATCGTTTTCCTCCAGTATCCAACGGAAGGTACCCTTGTAGGCGTTTTTGATGGTCAATTCCCTCTCCGGCATAGTATCGTAGCAAAGCCTGGAGATAAACAGCTGTTCCAGTTTACTCTTCCTTTCATTTGACAGCTGTATGTGCGAAGCATCGGAGAGACTCAAATCCCTTTCTTTTGGGCCGTATATGTTGGCGATGAGATCACTAATGAGCTCTGACTTGATCTTGTCATGCAGTTGGAGGCCGTCAGTCAAATGCTCAACGATTGTACCGCCATAACCCAATTTTAAGTCGTTCAAGCCTGCCGCTTCCTCTCCTAAGTCCTGCGGGCCGGACTTCCCATTGAGTGATTTCACATCGCGGAGTTCTCTCAATATCTGGTCTTGCTTTTCTGCGCTGTCTCTGATCGCTGATCTACCACTGGCTATGAGCTATGTTCATTGCGACTTCAATTTCTGACTATTATATAGCCTGTTCATAACTCACCTGAGGTCAATAGTCATGTAGAAAGCCAGGTCCGATTGCACTTCTCTCAGCCTCGCTTCGAGGTTTTTAAGTTCTTCTTTCTTCCAGAGTGCCGACCATGCTTTTCTCAAATTGTTACTTCCTCCGCGTATCTTATCCAGCGTGTCGGTCATCTCCTTGGAAATTGTAGCGCTTTTCTGTACTAGCGAATTGATCGCTGTATTCGACCCGGGACGCGTGCTGTGGAGTGTGTCCTGAGCATGTCGCAATCGCTCCGAGCCATTCTGCAGCTCTTCGAGACTCGTGAGGAAAGCGTGTTCAGATTGACTGATCTGCCAAGTGGTAGCCACAAAACGAATACCAAAGTCGATGATCTGCAGAATACTAGCTGCGACACCAACAGCAGCGAATTCGGCCATGATGAGGTAATCTGATGATACGAGTGAAGAGAATGGATCTGGCTGATTCAATTGCAGGTGGGCGACGCATCTTTTTACCGTGCGGCAGGCTCTCAGCGGCGGGTACAGGATCAGGCTCTGGAGGCATAGCCGCACTCAACTATTCGTTGGGCAGTTTGTGGCGTGCATATTGCAACTCCCATGCCAGATTGATGCATGCTGATGATGTATTAGTATTAGCGATGATCGGAAAGACGATGATTGGAGCACGGGTTGCTTGGCTCTAGACGTGTTGTCTGATGTCCATTCTGCCTTGTTGCGCCCAGTTGGGGCGTGAAATGCTCACTGCCTTACTGCCTTGCCATCCACTCCGCCAGGAAAGAGCAGAAGAGCCAACAGGGAGAAAAACGTACCAAAACGTGTTGTGCGAAGAAGTAAAGACTGAATTATCGTCTGAAACATTAGAAAAAATAACATTACACAAGGGTATACTCCTTCCAGGCCATCCTAACCAGACCATTTCTATATCAGAAACCAACCAACCGACCATCCCAACCAAGCCCAGATGTTTATTACTCGCGAAAATCAGAAATCCTACTCCAGATCTTCATCGTGTTCCCACTTCTTAGTTCCCAACCGGCGGATCTTTTTAGGACTGCCGCTACCGCTGACAGGTACAGTCTTTGCCTTTTCGCCGCCAACACGCATACGCTCCAGTTTGCGTCCCAGGTTCGTAACGCTGTCGCCTTCTTTTGATTGCTTCGTGGCAGGGCCGGCGAAGTCTTCACGCTCTGCGAGGGGCTTGCGCTTTGTAGGACTGCGGGAGGCAAGTTCACGCTTGAGGATGCCGTTCTCTCGACGGAGTCTTTCGACTTCGTCTTCGAGATCTTCGATGAGGACATTCTCCTTGTCGCCATCGTCGTCGGTGGCTAGGCCACGTTCGAGAATTTCCACCTTGCGGTCCCAGTGCTCCTCGGTGCGTTCATGTTCAATGGACATCGAGTTCTTCCAGCGGGCCATCTCAAGGGCCAGACGGTCCTCGAACTCGATGGCGCATTGTTCACGAATGGCTGCTTCGAGGTCAAGCATACGATCCTCCATGCGATCTTCCATGGATTGAAGATGAGCTTCAGCGACATATCGTGCTTCGGTTTCTTGGTCCACAATCTCGCGCAGTTGATCAGCTTGCTCGCGCAACTTATCGGCCTCCTCACTAAGTCTGGCAATCTCGAGAGCGGCAACCTCCATAGTAGCACGGTCATCAGCGCTCATCTGAGGCGTGTAGTTCCTATACGACACATGGTGTGATGGCACTACTGGGCGCAAATGGTTATGGTGAAGGGTTGGGCTAATTGAACGGTTGGGACCCGGTGTAGTGGGCGAGAGAATAGTGCTTGTGATAGAAGGGACGCGAGGCACTGCCACTTCACGAGCGAGAGCACTGTATCGAAGGATCTGTGATGTAGCGTTGAAGTCTCCTCGAGGATCGGCCGTAACGATCATCACACCTCTTTGGGGGTTACGGCGCGGTGCTTGTGATTGTGTAGAAGAGGATGAAGGGAAAGAGTTGGAGAATAGCAGCTCAGTGAGCTTACATTGTCTGAAGGGGACGGTGTTGGGCTATCACTTGTTAGTTGTTGTCAGAGATAGTTCCATACACTACTCACCTTGTTAGAGCTTGCAGCGTCGCTCTGTGCTTGGAGGCATTGGCCTAGATACATTAAACTTTCGTTAATCTTGCCGGCCTCCGCTAGCGTGGCGCCAGCAGTCTTGGCTTCCCGCGCTCGTTCACTACCCGCCAGATCAACGATCGTGAACTTGCTTCCTCCCCAGGGCCCAGGTTTTCTGCTGCGTGCCCGCTTCTTCACTTCGAATACGAAGAAACCATGGCTTCGACTCGATACACTGTTGCTGCCGGTACCAGTAACTCGACGCTCCTGCAAGCCGGTCTCAACAACCGACAAGGCCTCGGTATAGTTTGAGCAGATGACCTTCCGTAGGCCTGCAACAACCTTTCGGTCCTGTGATAATTCTGTCGACTTGAATAATAACGCTCGGCGTCGGGGCTCCTTTGTGTTTCCGGATTTGACAGCTGGTGTCAGGAGATCGTAAATTCGGTCGTTGTGAACCTCGTACATGGAAATGACAATAGCATACTCGGCTGACGGGTCGCACTGAACATCGGTATTGCTAACATCGGGCTGGTCGGGGAAAGCTGAAGGACGTGTTGCGACGATTCGAGGCGGCGGCGGAGACATCATACTGCGGTCGCCCTTTACACTTTGTTTAGCAATATTCTTCACATATGTGGCGGAGCGAAGGGACATGAAGTGTCGTGTGACCCGCTTGGGCGTCGGGGAACAGTTCATTGCACTGGCAGATGCAGCGATGGACCCAAGGGGTGGCTTATCATCGTGTTCAGCAGAGCGTTTCTATCGCTCACTGGAACGCGTTGTATCCTCCCCCTGGGTAACAAGCCGTACACTTTTCGGACTTGCTATGTAGTCCACAGACGACGTGTTGGCGAGACGGGAAGCTTGACGGGTTGTAGGAATGTTGAGACAGGAAAGGGCTGAGGTCGGGGGTCGTACTCCTGGTGTGGCAGCTCGAGAAGGCGCTCTCGAAGCTACTGAGTCGCGGAACGAAGGGCTCAGGAAGTGCGACGCGATGGTCAAGGACGAATCTGCACCATCACACTCCTGAAGGGAGTCTTGGGCGTTAAACAAGTCGTTGCCATCTATCATATTTTCGCCGATCGATCGAAAGAGGACGTCCATTGCGAGCTGGGTCATTCCCCGTTGGGATTTGCTACCGAGGATGGTGTGTGTCTACATCATTAGTATGGTCTTGCTGTTGTTGACGCGAAGCTTACCTTGCCCGAACCTGTAACTCCCAATGTAGCAACGACAGCATCCGTTCCCTCACCACCATTAGGAGCAAGGACGCCCTCAACAAAGGGGACGATCTCTGTGCCGTGAAACACATCGAGCTGGTTGGTTTCCTCTTCAAACACCCGGGTAAACGCGAACTTCTCGATAGCTCTTCGCCGATCGGTAGGGGGGTTCAAGACGACGTGTGTGGGTTTCGAATCGTCCTCCGGGGTCTCGACATCGAGGATACGCTCGCCATCACCGTGTCGCAAGGGCGGCGGTCGTAGTCGTAGGTAAACCTCGAACAGGTTGTGCGATGCCTTCCGTGAAGAGTCCATGTCGCTATGATCGCTATGATGCTTCTCGCTAGGATGCAGGAACAAATGCAAAACAGAACACAACGTGGAGAAGACGAGACGAGAACTGTTTAGCCTGGTGGATTCATGGATAGTTGACGTTACAATCCTAGCGGGATCGTGTTTACTCTATTTCGTTGGTCCGGTTCGGCTGGCAGGACAACGGAAACAATTTCGGATTCGATAAGATAAGATTAGATACGGGTAAGCGCCTTCCGCGCGGATGTCAGCACAGACCCACAGCAACAAACGTTTGCGTCCCTCGAAAAAAAGTCAAGAATGTGGAGATAATTCTTCCTCAGGCCTTCAATCTTCGCCATTGAAGCCTCAGGGACCAGGATTCAAGCCATTGAATGAATGGTGTCACTCGAAGTGGTACATCGTAAGATTTAGCATAAAGCATCAGCTGCAATTAGCCTTCACGAACGTTGTCGGTGAATCACTGTTGGGCTGTTGGGGGCTTCCAGATAGAGAAACATTTTTTCTGCTACACAATTGAAACTGTAGCAAGCCGGGATCCGTCAATTCGCATGCAGGAAACCACGCCAAATGTTTTGAAGCTTCGTGGCAGCTAGGATGCGTGGCAGCAAAGAGTCATCAGTATCAGCACCAGCATCAGTGCGGTAGCCCAGGGTAGGCAAGGGGGTGTGAGAGTGTGACAGCGGGATGAACCAGCCAATCAACATTTCTCTAGAGCTGCTGATTTCCGGGGGAGGTGATACTGATTTGACTCATCCAAGAGTCATGTTCAGCATTTTTATGTATTCATTCTGCAGAAGGTTCACCTTAATTTCGAGGTCAGCAACTGTGCCGCTTTGCTCGGTTCTCCTATGTCCCTTGTCCTAAAGCGTAATACCGAGGTTGCCAAATGTTAAATCCGTAGCTCGACTCGCGAAGTCAGAAAAAAAAAGTCTGAGGATGATCTCCGAGAGGGGCACCGTTTACTGGGCAATAAAAGCCTTGCGCTACGAGGACATCCTGACTCTAAAAATTGGTCTGGCGCTAAAAGCTACTGATGACGGCAGTGCCTTTTTTTTCTGACGAGGGGGAGGGGAATGAGGGGCTCTCGTGATGATCTGAACTGAATTCACGTTGCATTGACATGGAGGAAGATATTGTAGAGGGGGATTGACAGAGGCAGAGACACCCATTGTTTCGAGTTTTAATCCGTGTTAAACCGCTAAGTCTGAGGGCCATACAGCCGAGAAAACAGAAACAAAATAACGTGAAATGATAACATCAAATCTCGGCCATTTGGTTCTTAAGTCAAACTACTACATCACCTACGTAATAACGGTCAAGATGTTTTGGATCCAGGCACGAGGACGGCGCGTAATGTCATTCATTAGCTTGCCTCACCAGAAATTTTCTCTTCCAATTGATGGATATCTTGTTGCGTCGAGACTCTCACCTACTGCGGGTTCTTGAGTAATTAGTCTTCGTCAACTCCGGTTGTCGCTTAAAAAAGAGACCGACCAAGAGAGAAAAAAATTGGTCGTCAAAAACAACTCCGGCAGCAAAGAGGATATACCCCACCAGGTGTCCGTGGCAACATGGGGACAAAAGAAGCTTGGAAGAAAAGAGATTTCTCTTATTCTTTTTCGGCCTTTCTTACTCGTCTATTCTGTAGTCACCTGGCACCTGCGAGAAGACTGACGATGCTTCTCTGGATCTCGTCCCATAAGTAGATGCAGACCAAAGAGCTCCTCTTTTTCTTTTTTTCTGGGTCTTTTTTTGCTGCAGGTCTTGTCTGGACTTTTTTGGCACTTGAGATTGGGCCACTGACATAACCGCCTCAGTTTAGCTCAGGGTGGCCCCCCTGTTTGATGGTGGAGCTTGCAGACTG
Source organism: Fusarium sp. NRRL 66335 (assembly GCA_004367055.1). Taxonomy (NCBI): domain Eukaryota; kingdom Fungi; phylum Ascomycota; class Sordariomycetes; order Hypocreales; family Nectriaceae; genus Fusarium; species Fusarium sp. NRRL 66335. The sequence continues at coordinate 112,421 of QHHG01000229.1, forward strand.
CGGAGCTTCAAGATTTGAGAAATGCTTGGCCTCTGTTGGACTGAAGCAAAAACGAGGGGTCTTGATTTCTTGCTTGGCTATCCCGGCTCCAGCGTCTGTTCTGCCGTACCTGGACAAGGATGGGTCTCGATTGCGCGGCAAACCGAGGACCTCTTCTCCTCTCGTACGAGATGGGCCACTGCAGTATCCGTAAAGATTGGGTTTCTGGAGAAAGGCATCTTCAGAGTTTCGGTCGTGACTCTATTTGCCCGAAGAAAAATATGTAATTTTAGCCACGTTGTGAAGCCACCTCCCCCTCGACACATTCAGCTGGAGCTGGAACGTGTCGTCTACGTATGTCTAACGTCTACCGAGTACTGCACTGCTCCGCTATCCAATATTATTTCTTGCATTTCCCTAGTCGTACATTAGAGTGATAGCCCATGCTCAGTGTCGTGCTTTCGCTCCGGGGTTTAACTGGTCCCTTATTAATTACTACGACCACTTTGTTCGCCTCACGGACCAGAGAGCATGGGGTATCTGTTTGTGAAGTCTTCAATTGGGCTCAAAGCCCGAGCCCTTGTGAGACCTGTCCTCGTCCTCCAGCGCTTGACTCTGATAACCGGTTTGATAGCAGATAGATTCGCTCAATTGCAGACGATTCCACATATCGTAACATATGTAGCATGCCTCAATACCACAAAATAGTCTCCTTGCATCGTGTCTCAGTCGACACATAAACGCTTTCTCTGTATACTTGTTCATGGTTGGGCTTCTACCTGTTAACTTCAAGTAGCGGTGACGGGTAATGGCCAGCCTAAAGTGGATTAGCGCATCTTGTACCTTTTCCTCCTCCCGCACTCACACCTCCCGGTCACTCCCCCCCGGCACTGTCCACAGCCCACTGGGGCCTGCCTCGAGACACTTTACCCAATCAAGATGCACCCCACTTAGAGTGCGGAAAAAGTTTGGACTGGATATTTCTCTCCTCCTCTCCCCTCGCCTTCTTTTCTTCCCATCATCACCAACCCAAACCAAAACCTCAGACAACGAAGTCGCCATTTTACAGTATCACCCAGAAAATTACCCCTACCAAGAACTAAAGTCGAGTAACCATGCCTTCGGCCGTCGCTGAGCTGTAAACGCCCACTGCGGGCCGTGGCTGTCTTCCCTGTCACGGCCTGCAGTCCAGCAGTTCTTCGAGTTAACCAGTCAATCTTCCCTCGACATAGTTCTTTACAGGCTTTCCCGCTCTTGGAGCTGATAGCTTCACCGAGAGTCTGTCTCTGAAACAAACAATTCTGCGATTTGCCCGATTGTGAAGGGCTCTTGATACAACTATTGATACTCGACCTATTACGACACACCCATCATCTACACCTCCAACCAACTTTTAACCAATACCACAACGCAAGATATACTTGCTGTTACTTACTACTCACTTGAAAGAAGTGGACGATAATTATTTTATCGCTCTTGACTATTCCAGCTTGCAAAGTTGCGAAACTCTAATTGAGTTACATCTGACACTACCAAGTTTTTCGACAAGATATCGAATACATTGTTGCAAAATATCTTTCAAGTACTATTACAACACTTCAAATCATAAGCACAATGTCTCGCAACATCAAGCGCAAGTTTTCGACCCCGGTCAAGGTCAAGACCGCCAACCGCCGTCGCCGAGTGTCCGACACTCCTTCCACCTCTTCGTTGGATCTCTCTGATGATGGCGGATACTCTGCTGTAGAAGACATCAGCGACTCGTCTGATGACGACGAGGAAGATGTTGCTGCGGCCGAGGAGTCCAACATTCTTGAGGAGGCTCTTCCCCCAACCCCTCAACCAGCTCCTCGGCCGCAACCAACCATTGAAGAGGATGACGATGACGAAGAAGAGGAAAACGACGACGATGATGAACAAGAAGGCTTAGACATCGAAGACGACGATGCTGGCAGCTGGGGAGGCATCGTCTCGGATGTTGAGGAGGAACCAGCAGATGTCTACCAGGATGCAAACATCTTTGGCTCGGACAATCCCGTTGAGCGCCACGTCCACTTTGACGTACCCTCAAGCGATTCTGATGATACCGACACCGATGATGAAATCCAGGGATTTTTTCCTGACATCTTTGTTTCCCAGAACACGCTGGATCCTTCATTCCGTCGGGAGATTGAGAACGACCCCGACGAGTCATCTGGTTCAGGCTCTTTTTGGGACTTCAACAACCAATACGAGGAGCAGGATCAGGAGTCTGATGCTGAAGAAATTTTCCGTCAACTTGACAACGATACCCCCTTCGCCACACCAATGGCTTCTCAGCAAGCCACTGCCGCTTCTACTCCCGTACCCCTCTTTGAGGAGCCAACTGAGTTGGACGGTTACGAGAGTAAGTTTCTGCACCGCGAGTTTATTTTTCTCATTACTGACATATTCAGCCGATGGCGATACCACAGAAGAGGACGAGCCAGAACCCGTGGTCCGAAGAAAGACTCGACGCCCCTCCAACCCTATGAGCGATGCCTCCGACTCAGATGCGGATAGCCCAGTCAAAGCTGAGCGTGGCCAGCCCCGATTGGGACGTTACAACCTGGACCGTTCCGATAAGAAGCCCATCGCCGTGCTCAATCCTGTTACTGGCAAGATGATGATCTTCACCCCCCATCGCCGACATCAATTGGACCTCTCGCCTGAACAGTTCAACTTTCCCTGGACAACAGAGGGCCCTGAGTCGCCTATCATGAGCAACTCCGCCAACCTCATGCTCAGTGCCATGTTCTCCTCTAACACCTTCGGCGACTTCTTCAACACAGGTCAGGTCATGGGTCCTCAAGAGGCATTCTACCCTTTCCCCTCTGAGCCCAACACCGGCGACGAAAGCTCGACCGCGCCTAGCTTGCCAGACGACGAGGATGAAGAAGATGACGAACTTAACTTGGACCTCAATGACTTCATTGCCTGGGAGGAGAACGACTCTTCTGGTGAGGAGGACAATGGCGAAAACTGGGATCCTGCATCAACACCAGCCAGGCCTAGTACTGCCACCAGCGACAAGGAGGTTCTCGGTCATCTCAGACCTGAGAACGTCGGAGCATTCCGTCGTAACCAAATTAACCAGCAGCTTATCCTGAGCAACCAAGCTACTCAAGATTCGCTCGCATTCAGCGGTCCCTATAACTATACTGCAATCAGGGGTCTGAAATCGGACCGATTCGACACTGCTGCCATTCCCCTTACACCCGCTCGCCGACATAAGAGACAAATGAGCGACACCACGCGCAGCCCCCTTGAGCAAATGTCTTCAAAACGCAAGGCAACCACCGAGGCTGGCAATAGTCACAAGAGACATCGAAGCATCTCTGATGTGAACTATCTACAGATCTAATGCCATGCACTCACCCCCCAAAAACGTACGAGGACGGCATAGTTGCCGCTATCCCTGGCCTCGACAATACCTTCTTTTAACAACTTTTCCTTACTTGTTTCATTCGGGTTAATACGACCCATGTCTACAGCGTGCTCGGGAGCGTAAAGCCCCCTCCCCCAAGGGAACGGGACGGATTTCTGTTTGGAGATGATACCCCACTAGCTTCAGCCTGGTCGAAAAGCCGGGTGAGCGTATCGGAGGAATCGGGGACACACCCTTGGGTGATGTCCAGGCAAGAGACTGCTCTGTGAGCCTCTCGCCTACAAAACAAAAGACGAAAAGGTTTATGCCGATAATGTTTTGATGGTCTTGATGATGGAAAACGGGCAAAAAGTGTTTTTCTCATGTACTTTCTTTACTGGTGTTTCCGTCCATGGGTCTAGAGGTAGATAAAAGCCGCAGCGACCAATTTCATTGAATGTTCAAATGAACCATGATTCCTATTGCAATGTGATATGTTAAATGGTGTAGCTGTGCTCCTGCGGCCTGGGCATGGCACGTCAACCCCACTGTTTACAGAGCTGTCTGTTGTATTTGAGCAACGCTCCAAGAAAGTAGTTCAAGCGCTCGAGGAGCAACCGGTCAAAGATGAAGCATGTTCCTCATCCTTCTGTTTGTCCTGTCACTTTGGCTTGTGGCTATACCTATCGCAGGCACGCCGAACATGGTCCATCCCCTCCGGTCCCCGATGTAATGCCTTTCGCCACCTGCTTGACTCATATTGTCGCTCCTGTTTGCCTGGTAGTTGTTACAAGGAGGCTGACCGAGTGTCACACCACACGTAATTGGCTACGCGACTGTACAAGGTGTGGCTACGGTGACTCATTAAGCATTGAGTTACACGACAAATGATAGATCGAGCGTGCTGCGTGTCTGGTTGGGGATCAAGGTTGGGGAATGGGTGCCTTGAACCTTGCCAGAGAGTGGTCAGCACGACTCAGGCCACGTTGTGTGTCAAGAAACTGGTTAAACGAACCACCGAGTAACTTCGTAAAATGCTTCAAGCCCTGGACAGCCCGCGCAACGGGGTTGAACGTGTGCTATCGAGGCTTGTTAACCCGCAATGCAAAACAACAGCCTCATGCCAAACTTCCTGTGAAGGTGTCTTTGTATTGACAGAAGTCGCCGTTCACAAAAGTATATATGAATCCACCCTCGAAGCAACACACGAGAATCATGCAGTCGGGGAGCGACTCAGAATGGAGCGTGTGCATACCTCAGCTAGGTATCTCTCAGCATCTGGCGTGGGAGTTGCTGTATTGTCCCTATTTCAATATGGCAGTGCATTGCGTCCCAGATGATGAACTTGAGAGCCGGAGGCCCCAAAGATACAAACACCACATGTGCTCCATATTGTCCAGCGTTCAAAGAATTAAATGCATCCATCACATAGGTAGGCAGAGATGCAGTTGCGATAAGCGCTATGCCGTTGTAGCAGTAGACGCGACCCACCTACTGCAATCCGTCTAAGATGATAGGCCAGAGGACATTACCTACTTGGGTGTTGCCTTGCTGGACCTCACCAGAGGAAGATAGACTTGTCCTGGAAATATGGCCGTAAGAGGCTATCAAATTATCTGTTTTATTGGGATAGTCATACATAGCAGTAGAGACATTCGCAGGACCTGGAGTCTGGCGACGTCGCTGAGCACAAGGTCTTACTGACGCCGGCTCGACAATGACTGTCTATTGGCTACGCCAGTATTGAACAAATGTTTGCTTGGATTGCTTGTTCTCGAGGATTTATCTGAGCCAACATAGTTAATTGACGGAACACTCTGGTCAGAAACTTGGAATGATGAGAGAAAAGGACACTGCACGGCTTCGTCAAGCTCATCTGTACCGGAGAGACACGGCGCCGAGGTGGATCCTTCAGCTGGACCTCGTTGGCAGAAGAGCACGGAGCAACAGTATATATAGCCTCACCAGAAGTAAAAAGAATTAGCAGATGGTTTCTGTATCTTGCAAGAGATAAAAAGAAAGTCGTGGGCGATATTTGATCAAGGAAAAAATCAAACTGAACACCATATGGTATTCAGATCGTGAAGTGAGCTGCACCCAGGACTCGAACTTGGAACCTTTGCCACCGGAAAGCAACGCGCTAACCATTGCGCCAGCGCAGCGACTTTTGGGGTAAAAGCACAAAAAGACTGACTATATACTCTTCCTGACCCAATTGACAGACGTTTAATCCTTTGAACAACTGCCAGTACAGGACATTGTAGTGTTTACTCTGTTCTGGGCGTGGTCGATCTGGTGCCTGGAAGATATGCTAGCCTCTTGACGGTTTAGAAAGTGGAGATCCAGTATTGTTCGCACGCGAGTTCGGTCTACTAACATCGCTGACGGTGTAGGGTATATTGATAACAAAGCGAAAGTCATTATCGACACTGAGAGAGCTGCTTCTCGTCTGCATACCAATGGTAATTGTCTCCTGGTACAATGTATTTTCTGGCTCAGATAGAAGCGAAAGGCCATCGTTCCATTTGTCTTGGGCATAATGATATATGGCGACGATGCTCATTGGTTTGGGTTAGGTTTGGACAATAGAGAGTGATGTCAAATGGGAGTCCACCTCCAGGACCACCAACCACTTAGCCCAGGCCGACTACATACATCAAAGGTGAGTTCGACCTTCTAAACCTCGCACGCAAAATACTTACAAGGTGTTGAGTCTAAAGTCTTCAATTGTGTAGATATCTAATACCGACGTCTTGGATTGTCTTCTATCTTCCGCTCGCCAAGTTCTTCATCCTTTTGGGGGTATATTACAGCAAGCGTTCTATCACTTGTCGTTTCAGTCGGGGCTTGAAGATCTGAGTTCATAGACATTCACATTCTCAAACCCCTCGCAGCTAGGGTTTAAATACTAAAATTAACCCTATATCCTTCAAGATGAGGAGTGGCCGAGCGGGATCCTCTACCTAATATCCTAAGAAATCTTCTTTCCGAACCTAAAACCTCTCTCTCCCCGCTCAGCCACGCCTCATCTTTTTGTCATTTTGGAAATCCGAACCCCTAGCAGCTGAGGTTTAAATACCAAAATAAACTTGGTACCCTTAAGATGAGGCGTGGCCGAGTGGGATCCGTCCTAATAATCTAAGAACTCTTCTCTCCGAACCTAAAGCTCCTTTCTCCCCACTCAGTTGCGCCTCATCTTTTTGTCATTTTCCAACTTCGAATCCTTTAAGCATAGCGCTCAGCCGTAGGTTGAACCGCAGTCACAGCCTCCTTGCCATTTCCTGTGGGTTGAGGAGCCCAGTTCTGCATGGGAATGTTTTGGCCTTGAGGAGGGTAGAATTGCGGCGGCATCTGTTGAGGCATCTGCTGGAAGCCTTGGGCACCGGGACCCCAGTAGGGAGGACCACCCCAAACCATAATGGGCTTCTTCATAGCAGCATTTCGCTTCTGCGTATCGATACAGGCGCCGACAAAGAGAATGAACTGCCAGAGCCAGAGAAGGCAGGTGAAGACAGTCAGGGAAACAAAGAGCGTGTGCTTGCTGGCCACACCGTCGTCGTTACTTGTGCACACATAGCGCCTCTCTTCGCGGCTGTATTCGCAGGTTTCGTCGAGGTAGTCGAAGGAGGAGTAATATGCGCTAAAGGTGCTCTCCATACCGCCGATGACGGCGGCACCAAGCCAGAGGAATAGATGGATAGCGACGTGAGCGCCAGGGTGAATACCGCCCTTCCACTTGCGACCGAAGCGAGTGAGAAGCTCTGCAATATCCCAAACCATAGCCATGACAAACTAATCGAGGTCAGTATATGGTACATCACACTAGAGATTAGATCATACCAGAGGGCAAGCACCAACGGCGACCAGACCAAGGGTCTGAACGCTCCTCAATGAACCCGTGAGAGCTAGACCAACAATACAGGTAACAATATCGATACCGTGGAGTGCCAACTTTGTGTACGTCCAGGCCTTGGGTTCTTGAACTCGGGGAGGGGTCCAATCCTGGGGCACAGGCGGCGGAGCTCCTTGCTGTGGGTAGGGCACGTAGGGAGGACCATAGCTACGGGGGTCCTGCTGGAAACCGGCCTGTTGCTGCTGTTCTTGTTGCTGCTGGTTGAATGTCTGGGCAGGGTGCTGTGCATTCTGAGGAATGGCTGGGATAGGCGAAGTAGGCGGCGCGTTGTCCGTTTGAGAAGAGGCTTCTGGCGCCATCTTGTGATATAATGTGTTTTAACGTCGAGAGAATCGGTGTCGAATAGTTTGATGACCAGAGTATTAAGACTTGTCGGTTGTTGCGATAGTGACCGTTTCCGACTAGTGCCTTCAAGTCTCACTTTTCGTGTAGTGATTGCCTGGGCGCGTCACACTCGCCTCGTATAAAAATGTCGATAGTCTAGGATAAGTGAAGAATAAAACGCACAGCGAAATGAATATAATAAACGAAAGGTGGTGGTAGGTACAAATGAGCGAACGAATGAGTGAGTGAGCGAAGAACCAAATAGGAAATAGGAAAAAAGAGGCCCTTCGCGCACGAGGGAGGCGGATAAAAGAGACTTATAAACCACTAGCTCACTTTAACTAAAAAGCCAAGCGATGAAACCTCCCCAGGGCAGGCGAGCAGGCGACATTGTTCCAAAAGCAACCGACGACCTGACATTTCAAAGTTGCCCCCTGGCCCTTGCAGGGGCTGAGAATCGTCTTAGTCCTTGGGTTTCATTGGTCTCGTGCCTATGAGTAGCGCGATGGATGGAGTCGTTAATCCCGGCGTGTTGATCTAAGGGGTCATCGGCACACTCAAGACATGCGCAAGCGCTGTTGGTATGATGCAAAGCTACGATTCTAGGCAGTCAGCTGAAAAGAATTTTCTTTACTGCACGTTGGTTGTGTTATGTACTGGGATTAAAGGCATAACTGCCGGTAGGATTACGGGCCTTGTTGGTTGTTGGTTTGGCAGCTGTCTCATCCCTTCATTCAAAGGAGCTGGAACTTGAAACATGGATCGACTCAAAAGCCATCGACAATTTGGCAAGCCACTGCCGGAGATAAAGACCAACCAAGATCATTCTGGAAAAAGAACTCGCTAAACAGAACCATCATCATTGAAAATTTCCATTGACCCTTGGCGGCCGCCGTTACGATTGCCATTAGACCTTTAGCCCCTTTCGGCCTTGGTCCACACATCGCTGAGATTAGTCCAGGGGACGTGATGGGAAATCGCCGAGTCGCAACACGCCGTTTCGTAGGGCTACAAAGAGTCTGCAGGAACGTTAGTCTTTGCTAACCAGAAATGAGTCATGAACTGTGAACCAACACGAGTTAAGCTCGTACAGGAATCGTATATCTCTCACATGCGTCCTACCCTATGCCCGGCGTCTAATGAAAGGGTCTGCCAAGCCGGCCACCGGCCTACCGATATTGTTGTCACTTCGTCTCTGCCGGCCTTGGCATCATAATTTATCACGCCTTGATCCTTCGTCCCTGTCAGGAAATCACCGACACGTGCTTTTGCAACTATTGCCGTAATGGGTATCAATCGAGTCTTCTCTTGGCTGCCACTTTGACGACACTGTTGACGCTTCGCTTTTGTACAAAATATTCAGATGCCGCCCATCATGTACCCCTTTAAATTCTCCATCCTTCGTGTTGGTGCTTCTATTCTCGCTGCAGAACGACCAAGAGACCCATGATTCCCAGCATCACCGTCTTGAGCCAAGGGTACTCGGACAAGAGAATTGTCACATAGCCGACGAATGGAATGTAGCCAATCACACTACCAATGATGTCCTTACGCACCAAATAGTCTTGGTTCTTGGCGTAGAGCTCGGTATCGTCTGAAAGGTTGTTGTCGCCCTTGGTGAGAAGCTTTGCGGTGTCACTGCACAATGTTAGCCGTTGATTCATTTCCTCCGTATCGAATACATACCCCTTGCCAAACTTGCGCACAACTCGGTGCACAATGGGAATGTCCTTGTCCTTAACGTTGTAAACCACCACTTCTCCTACGTCGGTTTCGGCCACAAGGTTTCGGTTCCAGAGGAAAAGGAGATCGCCTCGCTGGAAGGCAGGCTCCATTGAGCCGGAGAGAACGACGACGATCGGGGATGGTGAATCGCTAATGACGGAGAGGCCCTTCCACATCTGCGACGAGGTTAGTATGTGCATCAACTATCCGAGAAGACACGGGTTCGTACCATAAAGGCCGTAGACAGGATGAGCGCAAAGTTCATGAGCTGCGCGGCAGCCTGCCGGGGGTTTCCGAGACTCGACAGCATGGCGACTGGTGTATGGCAATGGCGTGGAATGAAGCGTTGAGGTTGGGGAGCTTGATAACTCCACGATGCAGCTTATGGAGGACTCGCGCTGAGGACATGTGGCTCATGGGAGCTCGACGCGCACGGGCCATCGATGGTCGAGACAGCTGGGGCGTTTGAGGCGGCAGCTGTGGCTGTGCCTGGATAAGGTGTACCCATAATTCCAGGGACCTTGCCGCTATAAATGGTCTAACGCGGGGGGTGTCACGCTCGTAGAAGGTGATGTCATGACTACATGAGAAGCATGAGATCGATGTCATAGGCGTTGTAGGCGAGTAGGGAGCTTGGTATTTAAAATGGTCATCCGGGGACTTTGTTTTCTATTCTGACATTCTCTCAAACACTTCATTTACCAAGATTATCTTGTCTCTGTAGCAAAATCACCTTCAAACTACCACTTACAACCACCTACACCACCAAAACATCCACAATGGCCGACAACAACAACCAGCAGCCCGGTCTCATTGGCAGCCACGCCCAATACGTCAAGGGTGCCGCAGAGGTAAGTTGCATTCCACTTTGACCGTCAGCTCTTTCTCACAATCTTAGGCTACCATTGGTGCCATCACTGGCTCTCAGCCCTGGAAGGCCTCAGGCGAGCAGGACAAGGCCGCTGGTCTTGCCGATATGAAGAAGGCTGGCGAGCTTCGAGCCCAGAACGACCCCAACAACGAGCACGGATATGGAAAGGCCGAGGAGCTTGCTGGCAAGCTTACTGGTTGCCAAGGCATGGAGCGCGAGGGCGCTGAGAGTGCCAACCAGAAGAAGGACTGAATGGGTACTTGGAGTTCAACGATTAATGCTTGTACGATAGACATACCTCGGCGATGAGCTCACATACATGGCTCTGCTGATAATATTAAACTGTTCATAAATCTTAGTGTCTTGTCATGGTTGTGAAGACGAATTATTGCTGCCTCCTTCCGTTTTCTCCATCGCATCTTTCTCTTCCAGTCAACTGCCTCACCACAAGCACACGCTGGGAAGGAGCACCTTCCTTCTCTCACCACAACGCGTCCTCTTCATTACAATGATTTCTCCTCACCATCTCGACTCTTTGCTTCTCCATCCTCCATCATCGCTCATCTTTGCTGTTTCGTCCAGCATCACCTCCCCGACGCCCAAACTCCTACGCATCTTGACGCCATCGAATATCTTTGCTGCAACATCCTCTTATTACTATAATCACTTACTCTTGTCACTTTTGGAATCACCCTACCGTTATTAGACGCCTTGCGCTGAGTCTTCGCAATGGACTCAGCTCCCCTCCTCCAGAACGCTGATGGCCTTCTCAGCCCCAATGTCATGCAGGATCATGTATGTCCCAACCACAGTGTTCAGCATTCAAACTTTCTCTAACCAATTCATGAAACAGCCTGCCTTCCTCCGAGCATGTCATTCACCGTGGCCCTGCATCCCCCAGAACATCCTCGTGATCATCCGAGGTCTGTTGTTGACGTTTCTCATCGCCGTGGGTATTCTCATCTTCAACTTCGAGCTCCACGAGCATAGCGAATTCTCCAACTGGCGCATCATCTTCGACTTCGCCAACATCAGCTTCTTCTTCATCGTGTTGTACCAGCTTCTGACCTTTGTGAGTTTGAGGTGTCCCTGCTTCCTCTCAGCCAGCTAACTTATTGTCCAGTCATGGACTTTCACTCACCTTTACTATCCCCATCACCATGATCGACACATGGGCGGAATTGAAGGGTTCCTTATCAAGACGATGTCGCTTCCCAAGCACATGGGAAATCTTCGCAAGCAGTTCCACTTCACCCTGTTCTACACCCTCTGTGTAGTCTTTGCGTTTGCGAACTCTACGATCTACTTCTTCATCACCCGTCAACAGTCGAAGGAGAGCCGCGCTGGTGAACCTCAGCCAGAGCTCCGTCGTGGAAACAGTACCGCCATTCCTACCTGGGCTGGATATACCGAGGACAAGCCTCAGCCTCCATGTGAGAGCACTCGCCATGATCCTGATCTTTAGTTACTGACCACCATACAGTCACCGACATCTTTGGAGAAGGATGGTTCCGGGCCTTCATCATTTTGTCCTTGTATGCGTTCGGAACACTGGTCATGGTAATCGAGATATTTGTTCTCAACAGCATCCGACGTCCATACGTAAGTTACTCTCATAACATGCATGTCCTTTGCTAATGGTACAATGCAGACCGTTGGACTTCACCTGATTGGCATTCTCTTCTTCGCTACCGCATACTTGGGCTGGGCTGCATTTGGTCGTCTCGTCACTGACTATTCACCCTTCTTCTGGCTCGACAAGAAGGAAGTTGGTTCAGATGAAGCGATCACCCTCTACTCCATTGGCTTTGTGTTCTTGTTCCCTATCAGTAAGCTGGCGCCCTCCTCCGAGTATCGTCCAAAGACTAACAAGACCGACAGTGTATATCCTCATGCAAGGTTTTGTTGCCTGCCGCGAGACTTTTACACGATCGAAGAACGAGGCTCGCGCCATTGCCGCTGCGCAAGCGGCCCTCGACCAGTGAATGGGAAGTAACTGGGAATGGTGATCGGTGCTGGACACTGATCTTGAGTGAAGAGTGTTGGACCTAAGACATGTCATTGAAAGCATATTCATCGATTGAAGACGGCCTGTTCTAAACAGACTGATTGATGCACTTGGCTGGGGCTGGACTCTGGCTCATCTGATAGCTACACCATTAAACCTAGAATTGACCTAAATTGAACGACATACCACGTCATCAGCCCATTTGTGATTGTTTCTGATTTATTTTTTCGAGCTCACTCTTATCATCCGAGGTATTAGAGTTCGGATATATGGCCATAATTGGCGGTTGAAACTTTAGCATCTCTATTGTGAAAGCGTGCCAGATGCACCTTACACATTGCGGCGTCGTGAAGCGTTGTGCGACAGGGACTTGACGACACCATCTTGATGCGACCCGACCAACCCCCGCTGTAGACATGACACCAATCACAAGCGAGGATCTGCTAGTACAGATGGAACGGCACGGTAGCGTCTTCACGAAGCCCGACGATTGGGTACCGGATGGATGAGTTGGTGAGGCACAACGACAGGGCATTTTACCGAGTGACATTGTAGCGTTTATGCTGAGAGGGGTTGGAGTGGCGTTAATAGAGTGGAATTCATGGTGTCTCTACAAAACAAGGCGTGTTTACTGAAGGCTGTGTAAGTGACGACTAGGAAGATGGACCGGTAAAAACTAGAGATGACGGTGAGCATGTTGGGCATTGATAGTGAGGCACGGTGCAGTTATCTTAGAATTCAAGAGTTGCAGGGGCTCTTACAGGTATGATGAAAGATGACTCCCGGATGCAAGCCTGACTTTGTAGCGGTCGCGTATCAATTCAATGCAACATTATCAGGCTCGAAGACGACCAGGGCCTTGAAATTGATCCATCAAGCCTATCAAAATGCAAATAATTCAGGTCGCAAGAGCTGCACGTCGCTGGCTGCCTCACGCTGATCCCTGGACCCCCGCGGCGTTAAAACTCGATTAGGGCCTTATGCATGGCTGGTGATGGCCTCCCCATAGTAATAAATACAGGTCTCTCCCCCC
>QHHG01000230.1:2672-132260 GCA_004367055.1 Fusarium sp. NRRL 66335
ACTCGGGCCAGGTGTCCCACTTCAGGGTGACAACATCACCAGCAGCGACAGTGACGGCGTTGCTGACGGGGCGAGCGCTCTTGTGGCAGATGATATCGGCAGTGCCAAAGGAGTTGGGCTCAACGAAGCCGTTGTCCTGGTTTCCAGCAGCCCAGCCAACAGCGTCGGAGGGAGCACCGTGGGGAATACCACCAGTGTACTCCTTGCCACCAGCAATGACCTTAGCGACGTGGCCGTGGGCGTTGACCGAGCTGGCGAGGAGAGCCACAGCGGCGAGGGAGAGAGTGTTGCAGTGCATGGTTGTGGTTTGAGAACTGGAGAGGCTTGTTGGGCAAGTTGTAGTGGTATGAAGTGAATGAAAGACTTGTTGAAGGCTGTGATGAGATTGACTTGAGGAGCCTGCCTCAAGGTTTATATATTCGACATTCATCAACTTGATGGATCGTTCATTTCTCCAAGATGAGTCTATACACAAAACCAATTATCCCGTTTCGTCAACGGAGCCAAACTGGAGTTGGACGAATTCGTGCCATTCACAATGGAGATGCAGCGTCCGTGATTACCGAACTGGGCGATGATCTCCATCGACTACCACGTTGAAAGCCGATATTAAAGGAGGGTCGCCCAACGTAGCAGCCAAGCACGCCCCAGCTTTGCTGGCATTAATTCGGGTTATAGATGGACCAACCACGAGTCAGCATTGACGGACATCGGCGAGAGAAGCCGGCAGTCAATTCAATTCGCTGTGGACCTGTTTCAGGAAATGTCATTGATCAAGGCAATTCGGACTTGCAACCCGTTTTTCCCGTCATGTATAGCCACTCACACCTTGGCAAGATCCGCTTTGAAACAAGAATGGCCACAGCGTCTACAGAGCGCTTCAAGTTTACAGTTCAACAAACACTTTTAGTAAAACGGTTTTCTTAACTACCATTCGTGGAAATAAAGAGCTTGATCCAACATGTCTCGGCTTTTGCACTTAGGAAATCCGCGAGGGTCGTCCCGCATAGTGTCCTACCCTGGTGGATCACCAGCACCATAAACTTTGTTTCCCGGGAAGATGGTTAAGCATGAATCGCGATGCACGGTAAAAATTCCCTCCGAAGACTCGGGATGAAGCATTTGCGGCGTGGATGTCTGCAGTAAGACGATAACAGTAATTCCAAATACTTCCGGAGCTTTATGTGCGTCTACCTATGGGAAGTTGTGCCTGGACGAGAGACGTCGGATGTACAGTATTAGGCACATGAGACGATCGTGGGAGCAGATCGAGAGTCATGGGTGAGGGATGCAGAGACCAGCCACAGAAGTGTCCAATCGCGTGAAGGAAGCAGAAAAGCTTTGTCCAACTTGGGATAAATTTTCCCGTATCCTTGTTTCGATGTTACAAGTTACGCGGCCCGATGTTTCCACCCAGGACTTTTAATTAAGAGGATACAAACTACAAGGCATTATTCTTGATGTTTATCGTTTTTTCTCGCTTGGAAAGACGGGACGAAATGCTTGAAACAAGTTGGCAAGCCAAGAGTAACTGGCGGTTAACAGCACCTCTGTAGATGGTCATCTGGCTCTAACAGCATTGCATTAGGATGGCTGTTTTACTTTCAGGCTGAATCCTCAGGGTAAGACTTTGTTTCCAGAATCGTCTAATCATTTTGTGAGCTTCGATCTCGTGCTTTCCCCTGCTGGTGTCGTGACACAGAGGTTCGGCAATACTACGCTGCTATTGTGTCTGCATAGCAAGCTATCACTATAAGCCATTATTGCTGCATCATTAAGCACATACGACCAAAGGTAGNNCCCGCTGTTGTATGTTTTTTGCGTTTCTAAGCAAAGAATTAGTGTATTCAAAGGGCCTCTTCTATTGGTCTGGAGCTTTAGCTTGGCTGACCAATCGAGCAGACCACGTGAGTTGGCGGATCGGAGATCTCCTTCCGACACCATTTTTGACAGCAGCTAATCGCTGGATGTAACGCCATGTTGGTTCACGATCTTACCCTGTAGGTTTGTTCTAAAGATGCAATGGGAAGCTGTCAAAGGCTATGGACAGAATGATCACCCGATAAGCTCATGATTATTTTTAATTAGTCTGGCGGTTAACTTGGATTCTCTAATATTTTGTATTCTGTGGCGGAGTGAGGCTGGTTCACTTCACATTTACGTGGATTGAAGATCTGGAAAAAGTCACAGTAGACCGGCACGCAAAGCATCATAACGATCACGAATCTCTTACAGCGTGAGAAGCCGTCCTTGCGTCATTTTTAATTTTACTAGAATGGGTCTATTACTACTGTAAAAGTTTGCCGGAGCAGGGCCGTTCCTTTAAAGTTTGCGGCTGCCTGTGATAACTGTAGATACCGGCAGGCACAGCATTTTCTCAATGTTACGGTAGTATCAAGCAAATATCGCGACATTTTCCACCAACACAGGTGACGAACAGAACTTGGCGAACTCTATTCATATCTGGCGACTTGATGTCCGGGCCGAAGCTCTAGAGCTACGTGGATGGTGAAGAGCTGCATGAACAAACCCTGTCGCGATACTACCCTTCTGACACCAGGTCTTAACGCGTCGGACTGACATCACAAGGAAAAAGGGCCACAGGTAGGACCATTCAATGGAGATGAGCTGCACGACATCAACTCTACTAATTATTTACGCAACATTCAAGTTCTACAAGTCTCTTCCTCACGACCCAGGCAAGCCCAAGTTAGCAATGAAAAGAATGAGCCCAAACAAGTGCGCGTTCGCGTCACCTAGAGGCAGTGTAATACTAGGGACACAGTGGATGAAATCATGTGCAAGCACAGAGGAAATCATCCGAAATCCAAAAATAGGAATAATCAATGNNCAAAGAGAGCTAAGGAGAAAAGGAAAAGAAAAGAGCGAAGCTTGGGCGGGCTGACAGACTCTTTTATAGAGAAATATTAGGGCGGTGAGAGGGACCAAGTGGCAGAACCACAAACGCGTGCGCGCCTCACTGTAAAATTTGGTGGCTGGGAGTATTTCGCTAAGGTTAAGCGGAGGCATCACTGACCAACAAGAGTAAGGCTGTGGATTTACTTTCGCTCATGCTACGTAATTGATAGACAAAATGAAGGTGATCCCTGATCAACTTCTCTACTACCACGTCGCGTGTCTTGGTGGACTTCGATATCTGTCTTCCCAACGAGAGCCAGGACATGGACGCAGCTGCTCAAGGAGTTGACAGATAAGGGTTATCGCTGCAAGTTCCATTGCAGTCATGATGCTTCGAAAGTGTAACTTTGTTGATGGCAACCTTAACTGTCATTACCCCGAGCGTGCTACAAGTTAGTCGCTCAGCCTTTCACCTCTCCTTATTCCCATCTCAGCCTCGTTTTGGTACCAGAATCCGATCAAAGAGTGTTGTTTTATTAAGGACGCATTGCGGGCATCTTATCANNACTAGCAGACCCCGAGTAGTACCATAATCCTCTCCAAGAATTCTATTCAAGCGCCCAGCTTCACCAGAACATTATGAACCACCAGACCAGAGCCAATCTCATGGTCCAAGAGACATTATCGGGATAAGATTTCCATTAATGAATAATACTTTTCAAGCATTATAACTCCAATGCTTACTGGAGATCTTTCTTGTTTTGTCTGTATACTTTGANNNNAAAAAAAAAAAAAAAAAAACTCAAAATAGTATTTGCCCTGCCCCAACATATGGTTCTAGCTGAGCGTTTTCCTTGCTTCCTCGATGCGGTAAAGAAGATGCAGAGTTCGCAAATGCTTTCTCAAAACTTCGGGCGGTAAGTCAGTTCCTCAGATGCCTTCGATGGAACAAGAGCGGCAGGGGCCGACGGTGAAACGAAGTTCGCCACGGCGGCCGTGCGAGTGCTCATGACCTAGAGACATATGTTAGAAAATCCCGAGATAGATACTAGACTTGGTGAAGTATACCCCTGCGGCGGATTTCCATCGTCTCCATGCAGGACCTATGCACCCATCAATTTGGCACTCGACCTTGACATGAAGATCTGTCGCAATTTGCCGAAACCAACGGCAGCGGCGATGCGCTTGGTATCGGGGTCTTCATGGCCGGCAAGGACGTTTTTCGGTAGAAAGTACAGTGGATAAGGCCTGGCAAACAAGTGGTCTCGGGATCTTGTTTTTGGCGCCCGGGCCCAGACCCGCCATTTTGATAGATCTTCTTGCTGTAGTTAGACTTGGTCATTCGATATTGGTTGACCTCTCTGACACTCGCTTGGAGTTGTGTACGAGTCTCATTCGATACTGATCCGCTTCGTTGTTCAGCAATGTTGGGAGGCCAACGAAAGTAATCGGAGGATCGCCCTAGCCCCTGGCACCAACAACACGGCCTCAACCCAGGTGTGTCGCTGCCGGATAAAATCTGGCCATTCTCGTGGGAGGAGATAGACAAGCGCACTACATGCGTGAGCAGTTATCGTACATTTCGTCATCGACTGCACAGGGACCCATCGAACACCGGGAGCGTCGACCAACTGCAGCACATCCAGTCCATATTGCCTCCGCAGAAGCATGCCAGCCGAGTAGTGACTCTACCAACAGGCCAATGCTCAAGACACTCGCGATTAATCCGGATAGGCACGAGTGCCTAAAGATCCGTGATCTTGGCGAAGACTTCGTGTAGTCTGTCTGAGTCCAGGTCAGTAACGATGTCGCTACCTTCTTGTGTGAGACGACCTAACCGCTCATGTCCGTCAGCTTTCACCTGGGCACTGTCTTGAAGATTCCAAAGATTAGATGAATGGAGTCTGTTGGACCGATCCCATGTACTAGTGTTCCTGGCCCTCCCAAACTGTAACTCCAGCTTGATTCCGGATAACATGAGCGCCTCAAAAGTCATGCTGTTGAGAAAGTCTCGGCTCAGGTTCGCGTCCCGGTCAGTGACGATCTCGTGCTGTAGGCTGGCACAATCCATCGTATACTCATCCTGAGCTCCGCAGACTCTAAGGCTTCGGGCATCAAAACACAGTAGCCCAAATATTCGTCAAAACGGCATAAGGTAGCTTTCTTCTCTTATGGTGGTCAGTCCTTCTGCCGCCCTGACTTCTGGGTAACAATCCTGTTCACACAATCCAAAATACCGCCGGAGTGGATGGCCTTGATTTCTTGCCACAGCTGGTTGAGTTTCGATTAAGCCAGTAACCAACGTGGGCAGCCAGCGCCATCAATAAGAGCTGGGCTCCGACCGACGTCATGCCATCGAAAACTCACACGGTATGGTCGTTGGCGGGATCGTAGGGCGATTACAGATGCACACCAAGGGTGACCCATGGGTGTCAGGCTCCACCGAGAAGAATGTATAATCGTACAACAAGGCTCTCGGTCAGTAATCTTCAGTGTGCTGTTTTGTTGAGTACGCCTTGATGATCTGTTATCTCAAAGACACAGGACAGTGCTTCAGAGCTGTCCGCGGAATATAGAGCATGGAGACGACTCCGTCTTGTTGTGCGAGCGAGATTCTCCGAAGCCTCAGGACCAGAGAAAACGGGGTCGGTTGAGGGTGGATGGTAAGTCGTAGCATCTGCACGTTGAACGGACTCGTTGACTAAAGTCTCGCTGAAGCCACATCGAACTTCTATGGCTTCATGATCTTCTGAGTTGGGTGGTGAGCTCGGATATCGTTGGTTCGGCCTTGATAGACCAAGGACTGATGTGGCCGGTAATCAGAATCGGAAGACGTGGATGATTCAAAATTTCTTCACTTACTCTGATAAAATGAAAAGAAGCCAGTCGGGGGGTATGTGACTGTATCGAGCTTGTTTTCACAGTGCCCTCAGCCTGTCTAGCTCTGCAGGCTTCGAGTTGAACCTTCCACCGTCGCCAAGAGCAAACACCCTCCGGTTATCGACAGGTAAGGATTCCCTGGATAGAGATACACGTTTGAAGCATGGTGACATAGATGGTTACACAACTCAAGCAGCATCTTGCCATCGAAAAGCCAATTTCAACTTGTAGGGTTTCACGATACTAGGCCATGGGGTGAGATCGGATTCCTGGAACCGGAGAAGGCAACTGCAGAAATTAGTTTTCGGGATCGAATGAAAACAGGAAGCGGATCCTTTATGGAGTCGAACTCACCAAGGAAGACCAAGCAAAACGCATGACCTTCTGTGGGCTTTTAGGACACCAGCAGGTGGGCAACAGAAGAATTGTCCTTTAAAGCTTACACTACCATGATAAAGTAGCCTAAGTGCTGGTCTAAGCTGACATAAGTGACCAAATGGTTTCGTCTCTTGTACTGTCGTGGGCCAGTTCCTCTGATATCACGAGGCCCGGCTTCATGTCATCGAAAAGCCGCTCGAGCTTGTTCGTAGGCAAAGGGTGCCGGAAGATATGTTGAAGGATAGCGCAAGTGAGTACCGCGTTGCTATTCTTGCTAAGATTGTAGGGCTTCTTAGTCTTCTTGCCCGTAGGATGAACCCAGACTTGCCGAGCTGAGTGTCGAGGAAAGGCACTTCTCACTGTCTTGGAGACGCTCCGATCGGCTCTGTTCATCGCCCAGACTCTGCTTCAGTGCCTTCTAGCCGCGGTCGGTTGTCCGGAGATCTCGGTGGAAGCATGTCGCCAGCATGCCCATAATCGTCGCACCCATCGGCTTCATCATTTCAGTTCGGCGATGCCGTTGCAGGCGTACATGGCCCGCAAGAGTTGGAAAGCTGAAAGACAGAGTCAGGAGGTAGGAAATCGTTTGTTCACTTGCTTAAACTGACCAGAGAGGTGAAATAGCACCGTTGAGCACTAGTTGCAATATTGGAGGGGGCAATGAGCCCGTCGTCGGCGTGGGACTCGAAAGTCAGTGCCCGAGTACGAGAGAGTGGGAGAAGGTGTACAGAAGGAAAAGGTGCGTAAGGGGAGTGCTAGGGAAGCATGAGAACTGCTTCCTGAGGGGGCTAGAAAAGGACGCTGCGGCAAGCGATGATAGAAAGCAAGGAGGCAGCGGCGGAGGCAGCTGAGTTCAAGTTCGGCGGGAACTCTGGGGTGGGGCTGTGAAAGTTCCGTGGCAACTGACAGCCACCTTCATTAAGGGGGCAATGCATGAAAGGAACTTGTGCAGGATTTATGCACAAGATAATCATTTACTCCCATTGATCAAGAACAAGGCGCATACTCAAGCCTAAAAATTCCCGAGCTGTTCGAAACACTGCCCAGCTGGGCTTTGTCGCAACTGCACAGACAGGCTGAACAACACTTTCAGTGTCAATACGGAACAAGTCTTGTATCCTCTCGACCATTGCGCCCTCAGCCCTTCTTTGAATTGCTTATCTGGACCAGGAGTCATTCCTCTTGCGAAGATTACTTTGATGTTATCACTGCTGTCCTATCAGAAAGACCTCGGTGATTCCAAGTCAGGTACAACTTCGGAAATCCTGTTGAGATCGCTAATTTGTTGACTTGCTTCTGTAGAAACCTCTCGTCAACACCGCCAATCAGGCTTCGACCCACAGCTTATCAACAACCCGAAAGCACCTCCGCCGGAAGAGGAACCTGAATCACACGAACACTTCATATATTATTCTACACACAAAACGTCGTAGCCGTTCAAGTTTGAGAATCTGTATCAACCCTGCATCATGCTGCCAGCTCACTTCGCCACGACATAACTCGCTGAATGCCACGACCGATTACACACGTTGACACACCGCTACACAGAGCCAACCAAACTCACGAAGACCCCTTGAATCGATCACAAAAACAAGCCGCGCCTCGTCTAGCCCATCAGCGCAACGTTGGTGGGCAGAGCTGAACGAGCCTGGGGAACGGGAAAGTCATTGATGGCAGAGGTGGACAAAAGTCGTGATAGTTCAAGCAGAAGGCTTCTACTTGCAGCTAAACGATACTGGTGAGTAACGATGAACGCGAGACAGTCAGACTCCGGGAACTGATACTCGTATTACGCAGATGGTACATTCATTGCACCTGATACGACTCCCCTATACCATCTGCATATGGCAAACGCATAAACCATCTTGACTGAATCCGAAGTACTTCACCTACCTAACCTGTAGAGAATCGATGATCTCCTATGTGAAGCATTGACAACAACAAAGGCGCTTCTGAGAATGGCCTTCCGCCCGTTGGCTATACAACTCCCACCAATCCTGCCCTGAAACTGAAGTCAGGCCGGAATCCTCATTCTTGACATCACCCTCTCTGCTATGCATTGTTATCATTGGCGCATTGAATGAAGCAATCAGGGTCGGACGCCCCTAGATGCAGGTCCCTCCATTCGGATCTGCCAAAGCGAGGTGGGCTCGATGACCTGACAGGGCAAGTCAAGGTAATATATGGCATCCCCATGACAACGAATCTGTTCTATGATACCCTCATGCCTGACTCTTAGCTCCGATGAATGGAACTTGGCAACATTGCTCCACGCTTCTAGGACTTCCGGGCTAAAGTCCAAATGCTGATTCCCCCGCCATACCATATGAGCGTACTTCTCACTTCTGGTATAGATAAACGCACTTGCACTGTCCTTACGCCCATGCCAGAGTACAAAAGTCCTTAAAAGAGGCATCCGGAGTGCCAGTGTCGACATGGTGAGCAATAGACCATTGCTGTCATTTTGACCAAACTTTTCAACATCTAGAAAGCGTGTCGTGAGAGACAATGAATGCAGATGACCCCATGTCCAATCTCTAGGGCAGGCCTTGAAGAAATCTCTGGCATCGACAACAAACGAGGCTGACAGCACCTCGAGTCTCAAGCTTATCCGGGCTAGGCTTTGACTGTTCTTGGCCGTATCGTCAACTAATTGATGCCCTTCGTCGCGCAGTCTTTGTCGCTCCTGGCAGTATTTCTGAACTTCTGAATCTTGTTGGAAATTTGCCGCTTGTAGAAAGTCATTGTCGTCTCTGAATACGATCAGCCGTTTGAGTGTTATAGGTAACGGCGCGCCAACCACTCTGACATATACTATGGTTTCTATGAACAGAGAAATTAGTGAATGGATTGCTACAAGGTGGTGTACGTACCCTTTGTTTCAGGTTTGTAGTATCTGTGGTCAATTAAGTAATTGGGGTGAACGTGGGTATAAAGAAAGGACCATGGCTCGTAGGTTAGATCCGTCAGGCGATGAAGTCGACTCAAAAGCGGATCCAGACTGCCGGGTACAAAGTAACGACGAAATTGGCGACGGATCATCAGGCAGGTCACTGCGGTGATAGGAGGAGGATCTTCTGCAGGATATTGATGGTCTCTTAGGACAACAGGCATAAACAACTGCTGCAGTTCAGAGAAACTGGGAGGATTCGTCTGAACACCCTCCGACCAACCGTGCGTAGGATCATGCCAACCAGTTTCTGGAATAGGTGCGTCTGCATCGTGATCGTCGTCGAAGCGAAAGTTTTTGGCCCAGTATTGCGTATCACTAGGCGACGTTGCGTTAAGGTCCAAAGTCAAAGGACCTTCTGTCTTCCAAGTGCTAAGGATAGATGCAACTCTATCGATCCCCTTACCTATAATATGGTCATAGTCTTGATGTCGAGGGGGATCAGACCCTATGCGATGACCCGGATAACTTGGTAGCTCGATGCTGACATAAATATGCTTGACGAGGTGTCTCTGTTCAACAACCGTCTTGAAACCTTCAAAGCAGGATTCTTTTCGAAGCTTCAACTTGGCCATATTCCTTGCTCCAATGACGCTTTGCCATTCTTTAGACACAGAGGCGAGAGCCGACCAGCGTAGGAGCCGTAGGTCGACTATTGTCTCCAGAATCGCGGTTCGGATCTCTGGCGGCAGAGATGGCCACTCGGGGATGCCTGGGCTGTGAGGTTGTTTCATGTTGTCGTGATTTTAAGGCACTGAAAGATGAGGGTGGTCGCGAGGGCTGGCGAATATATATAAGATCATCACCAGAATTGCACTTTCGATGATGCAGCCGGGCAGGACCATATCCTTTAGATGAAAACTTACTAAGTTATGGCGCAGAAATCTAGTTCCAGTGCATTTGTAACTCACAAAAACTCAGTGACAGAATTGCATGGCATTCTGTGAATCTTCTCTAACCCTTACCGCGCAAGCGTCCAGCAGCTCGTCGCCATTGTTGACATCGTCATTATTTACTCTCGAAGACACATGAAAAAATAGCACATTTAGAGCGATTTTATGCCTCTACGAGATGCACGTTATCAATCTCTTGCTGAAACGTTAGTTACATTGTCTACTCGGGGTTTGCTTGTGACACATCTGGTGATAAGATGCTCTGCAATGTGTACTTAATAAAACAACACTTTTGATCACACGAACTGTCATTTGACAGTTGTCTTTTCTGTAGTTACATTGTCATGAATTATACTTTCGATGACTCGGTCGAAGCATGTTGACACGAGGTATATGGCTTGCACGAATCAAGAAAAACGATACAGTACACAAAGGAAATCAGATTGGATCCTTCCATATCATCGCAACTGCTGCCAGATTTGTGTTGTCGAGAGCCTATTGAAAATGTAATGTTTTGGAGAAAAAGCGATAGGCACTCAGGCGTTTGAGCAGCCGGGGTAGACAATAGGGCTGCCGGCACTTGGTATGTCTTAACACTGCCATTGTCGCCTCGTCTACACAAGATGTTGGACAATTATAGAGTACAATTTTCTTGCCAGGAACTCCTGAAAAGGATTGATATTGAGAGATTGGACTGCTGAGGAGGTCATTAAAATGTTGTCAAACCTAGGTACCTATGAATGGAACACCCCCGTCCCGCAGGTCTTTGAGTTCCAGCGAACTTTGCAGCGCCTGATCAGAAAACTCACTAAGAATGATCCCCATCCGTGTCCACGACCAGACACACGAGTGAACGGCAATGGAGCTCGAGAACCAGCATCTAGCGGAACCTGGAAAGGAAAGAACATGAGCGCTTTATTAATTTGACGAAAAAGCGATGTAGGGGTTTGTGATTAGAAAACTGCAGGATCAAAAGTACTGTTCCAAAGCAGCTGGGTCCAAGTCGCTGTTAGCGGGGGCTAAGGAAGACTGCCCGATTCTTGGCGAGGAACGCCCGGTGTTGGCGTCCACACAGCATTGAAGAAGATACCATCTTAGAAAACAACCTTGAATGCTTCAACTAAAGTAACCAAAAGACAGTAAAAGGAGATGATGCATTTCTTCTCAAGCGACCGCTGAGTCTAGCTTTGGAGTAGAGGCGCATGTCAAGTCTGGAGCCAGATTAAAGCCACTCGAGGCGGTCATGCATGGCAGAAACATTAACACGAGGCGTCGCGACAATGCTCCATGGCCTTCAATCCTTGGTCAAACAACTTCACCTCGTCTTCTCAGCAGGGACTCGCCATATTCTCTTGCTATTGAACGGGTATAGCACCGAACTCGTGGTGATGGTAGAGAGGCGTGTTTCCCCAGGAATGATGGGTTGAAGTGGCTATTCGACCCATTGACAAGTTCGCTGACTGTTAACTACACCCTTTTCAGGCCAATACATATTGCTACCGAAGCGAAATCTACCCCATCCCTCCTCCCCGTCATCGCGACCCTGCCAAGCTCCTTCGATCTAACACCCCGAATGCGCCGTCTTCCGTACCAACGCCGTCCGACGGTTCTGCGCTCCCGAAGCGAGTTTTGCCCTCGCCCGCAGAACAAGAAGCGATGCTGAACAACACCACGGTCGATCCGGTCCTTCGAGGAAGCGATGGGCTTGATCAACGTCGCCATACCTGGGGCTAGTCGTCGCGCTTTTGCTTCGGCGCCTTGTTGGTAGGGCGCTTGAAGCCACCGCGGCAATTCGGGATGCGACCCAGTAGTCTCATGCGTGAAAGATTGATACCGACGATTGTCAACTGCACAAGATCGATCTCCAACAGCTGCTCAAGAGCAATACCTGGCCGAAGCGATCTGGATATCAGCATGCCGTTCCCACCTAGCATGCCGAACGCCAGGCTCTGTCCTGCCATAAGTCTCGTGATCCAGAGGTGCTGGACTATGGCTCACATGTCGCGTTGGCTATCATGGTTATGAAACCTTGTGATCGATGCTTTGTGATCGTTGCGGCCATGCACTCCAGCTTTGGCTAGGTCGCTGTCATTACCGGGAGTTTCGTCTGTGTAGACTGAGCCTCGTAGACATTTTACTTGTGTGACCTATGTAATTCGCCGAAGAGTTCTTATCCCTCTTGGTGATGCTGTTTCTTCATCATCTCCCTCGGTCAAGCCACCAAAAGCCACCGTGCAAACAACCTTGCTGCCGTAGCCGGTATTCCACTCCATCCATTCCCACCTCGACTTCTTATCACTATGGCAAGTCTATTGAAGTTTCTCCCATGGCCGAACCCTCGAGGCGTATAAGCAAAACAACACAATGCTAGCAAATCAGCCACTGTTTTGTCAAAGTTACAGTCGTGTAGAGTCCTTTACGTGTGATGCTATTTTTATTTCCCGCTGCGCTTTATCTTTCTACTTGCAATAGTTTCGCTTCCATGCGACGCAGGACTCTCGAGGCTGAAGTTTTGGCGCCCAAAGTCTGTTTCGTGGTACATCACGAACACACACTTACTTTGCATTAAGATCATTAACACTTTTCAGTTGGTCGTGACTATTCGACACTCTATCAAATTGCTTCAATTGAATCCGGTGTGGCCAAACAAAGTTTTGGCGAAGGGCCTCGTGAAATCACAGGTGGTGGTCCTCTGTAGGCCGCTGCGCTCTACCGCTGGAGGGTCGTCCAAGGCCCTGCGAAATCCATGGACCCGACGAAAAATACTGCCCGCCTGGACTGGAGGTCCTCTCTACTCCAATAAATATCAAGGAGATCGACTAATATAGAGAGACCGACCAGATGAAAAGACAAGGTGAAGCAATTCCCATTTTCTCCAGTTTGGTCTTCTTCGCGCTGCTCTATTATCTCCTACAATTTAATTTGAAAGAACCTGATGTGTTGTACATCATCCCTTGCATGTTCAATCACGCTCCGTCCCAAGGGGAGATTCAAGCCCTATCAAACTTGGCGTGGCCTCTTCACATGATAACATATTCTCAAAGGCGCAATTAACGTGTCGTTTGACTCGCTTGCCCTTTGGATATCTTGTAAAAGTTTTGGAGCCATCTTAAAGGTGTAACTTTGTTAATGAAAACTTTGACTGTCATTATCCCGAGCGTGAAGGGGCTGTTGTCCAACTTGGCCCAATGGTTTGCTCTACCTTCACAACATCCCCAGTTTGGATGATCTTGTTTATTTAAGTTATTTCAATTTTTCTGAGTGGCCCAGCCGTCAACTTGTACATGATCCAATAACACAGTGTTGGATGACCTTGTTCTCCACTACGGTAACAAAAAGCATCCCGCGTCCCTCGGTTGTGATGCGAAGACCCCCCTTCGGACCTTTCTACGAATTAGATCAGTCGTCTTGGGCTTTACGCGCATAGATCATATTCACCGAGCTTACTAGAAGACGACGAGTACCTGTAGCCTCCTTTGTTTGTCTTTGTTCTCCCGGAGGCACACCCACTTGCTGTCTCTTTTCGCTTTCTACCCTTGATGCATCATCTTCAGTGTCTAGTCTATAGCCCTGCCCAACGGCTACAAGCTCCCGTACATGTTTCAATTACTGCTGTAGCCTTTGGAGTAGTCTGATTTACCTTTTAGCTTACCCGATCCCATAGGGTGAGTTACGTGAACCGTCGCGGATAAATACGCGAGGGTGGATTTCGTTTGGCGATCTTGATAGTCAGCCGATGGAAGCTAGGGAGTAAGCAGGGAGATCCCCTGATTGCCAAGCTGTTTCGAGTAACCTAAACGATCCATGGCTTGAGCAATTGTACGTACCGTTGAGGAAACAAATCTCGTGTGTGACCCTTTTTACGAAACATCAATGTGATCCATAGATCTACCCAATGGACGAATGGCTATAACTGACTTGCTTGCTCTTGTGGCTGTCAGTAGTCTGTCCGCCTTCGTATGTTGGGGCTTGTGTCTTTCTTTGCTTTTACTGTCCCAAGGAAATTGATACTTGGAAATTTGTATTTTGGACCATAAACAGAAAGCGTCGAGTGAGCTGTAAGTCAAGCTCTTTCTATCCCCTCAACCATAGTTCAGCAGCTTCGATAGCTACTGCTTCATACTAGAGCGGACACGGTGTTCTTAGGTTTACTGCACCTTGACTCACCAGAAAAGCAATCAATCCAATGACCTTTTCAAAGGTACTGGAGTCATAGACATCGCATCTACAGATGATCATTGGTGTAAAACGACCATCCGCAGGCCGAATCGGTCAGCAGGCTGAGACAAACGACATGTCACATCAGTGTCTCAGATCCAGCACAGCCAACAGCTCCGACAATTATCGGACGCTTACGCAAGGGAAGAGACACCAGAATCGGAAAATAAGAAGCATTGGCGATCGGTGCCTTGTTTATGTGGGATTGGTGTTGGAATTTCAAGCCCATCGGCTCGTGGACGAATCTTTGACCTCACGAGGGTTGCTGGACATTCGTCTGCCGTCTAGACAGCGGACACTAAGTCCCGAGTGACATACCCGGCGCCGTCGCACAGACAATTGGAGTGACAGAACCAGGTAGGTGGGATCTCTAAATTCGCGTCCTATGCAGCAAAGGACCCTGACGCCGTTTACTAGCCATGGCCGTCTTCATATAATTTCTTGATTGGACTGTGGAGATTCGGGAGGATAAGCTCTTGCTGGATACCTATCTGAAAGTAAGAAGCATCTCACATGCCATCATATTACAAGCTTCCTTAGGTGAGGTAAGAAATCAGATCTCAAGATTGATAGCCTACTTGCTTGATCACTAATCTTTCGGTCCCACAGATCAATGACTTTGCGGCTGAGAGACATGGCTTCGATCAATGTTTGCTGTTGGCTCTTGGTGGCTGCAGATGATCTAGATACAATCTCACCTTGCATATCCAAGCCACATCGGAGAGTATGTACGCAACACTCTGAAAAAAGGGTCTCGGAAGATTTAACAATGTACAGGGTTAGTTATCTATAAAATGGTTCTGTCAAGTACGGTTATGAGTTTCATTATTACATCCTCCTCTCAAACACTGATAACACTCTTCTTCGATCATAGCAAAGATGATACAACCAACTATCACTCCTTCTGTCAACAAAACACCAGGAACAAGGTGCCCTACTTGTGCTCTGGCTGGAAAAGAAGTTTGGGTCATTCCCGGACGATGCTGCGGATATTGCGGAACAGCATGTGATACTTGATGTTGACAAGACAATGAGAGGTATGATATTCATCTGTTGGTGAGATTTAAATATTGACTCTTCTTACAGAGCGACACGATGGCTTGCGGACAATAATATGGAAGACATGGTATGTCGGGTTTTGGTGCACGTCATGACTCTAAGCTGTTTTTTTGCTGTCATGCAAACGTCATGACGAGCAAGGTCCCTTGTCAGCAGTTGAGACAATAGGACAATAGCGGGACATCACGCATTTGGCGTCAAGGAGATGGATTAACAATATACAAGAAGGAGTACATGCAATGGTCTCCTTTATACAACAGCTAGCTTGAGGAATACAGTCTGTTTTGAGTTACAATAAACAATATTTTTGACCTCCTTTGTTCATAGCCAAGGGTGCCATGACAATTGATCACTGAAATAGAACATAGGAAACAAAATAATTCAGTCACTTTATGTTAATGGGATACTATAATTTGCCGCCTACGCTGAGACAGGCACTTCCAGCTTTACTTCCGTCAGTACTCCCAGTAGTCTTTTCCACATGTTCGAGCTCTCATCATCTGCTGGACCGCCAGTCAACGTCGCCCGGTTCCCAATCACAATAAGCGCCGATCTCGCCCTTGTCAAAGCAACATTTACCCGACGCATGTCCTTCAGGAATCCGATCTCACGGTGCGCGTTACACCGCACCGTGACAAAGATGATGATGTCGGTCTCACGACCCTGGAATCCGTCTATGCTGCAAACCTCGATCTTCTGTGATATGCTAGGGAGCATACGCTTCAGAGCGTCGGCTTGTCGAGTGTAAGGTGTGAGAACCACGATTGAATGGCCGCTATCTTGGCTAAGTGAGGTAGTCAAGAGCCTACAAACCTGTGTGCAGAGCTCTGCCTGACCTCGATTCTCTTTCGACTTTTGGCCTGGCATTTCCGTTGAGTCACAAGTGATGAAGATAGCTCGTACGTTGTCGTGTGCGCCAGTATCTTGCCTCCCTGCTCCTGTTATTCGGGGAAATGGGAAATCGCATGCGCCGAGTGGTCTGTCTGAGATACTGACTCCGGACTTCAAGTTCCCATCATAGAATTCTTTGGAAGGGAATTGGCACAATTTGGGATGCATCCGATACTGCGTGTCAAGCATGAGTGTGCTTACGCCTTGGTCACCCTTCAGTTTAGCGTTGGTGTAAAGCCTCTCGAACAAAGAGACATCAAAATCCAGTGCAAGGGCTGTCGGGTTGACGGTGGGACGGAGTTGCACGTGGTCGCCAACCAGTATTGCTCGTGAGCAGCCTTTGACAAGAGGCACCAAAGAGGTCGGTTCTGTTTGCTGAGATGCCTCATCAACGATGACTGTGTCAAATTGCTCCGAGCGCAGTAGTCCAATCCCTGCTCCGATGCACGTTGTGAAAACGGTATCGCTATTCCGAATCATTTGGGTCGCCTTCTCCAGTGCCTTGCGGTTGGAGTAGATCTCTTGTCCGGCCATGGCATCACATGTGTATCGTCGCAGATCGTCTGCAACCTTACGTACCTGGAGCAAATTAGCATCAACGTTAACATATCCTGTCACTACGGATACGACCTACCTCGGTAGAGACTCTCACGACGTTGGGCTCGGACTCCCTTCCTAGAGGTTGATTTTCTAGTCTTGCGATATAGCGTCGCATCACATTGTCCACCGCGTTGTGTGTAGGAGCCGTGACTAGAATACGGGCCGATTCATCAGCCATTTGCAAAGCACATATCATCTCAACGATAGTGGCGGTTTTCCCAGTCCCTGGAGGACCCCAGAGGCAAAGCAACGGGCTTGAGAGGGACAGCTGGATCGCTTTGTTTTGGCTCTCATTCAGATGCGATATGTTCCTGAATGTATCTGTTGGGGCAGGCAACAGTGGAGGA
Organism: Fusarium sp. NRRL 66335; assembly: GCA_004367055.1. Classification (NCBI taxonomy): domain Eukaryota; kingdom Fungi; phylum Ascomycota; class Sordariomycetes; order Hypocreales; family Nectriaceae; genus Fusarium; species Fusarium sp. NRRL 66335. The sequence goes on from QHHG01000230.1 coordinate 19,748, forward strand.
AGTGACGGTAGGCCCAAAATCATCTCTGCTACTCCGCAACACTGTTCCTGATAGACGTTGAGGTCCCTGACTGCATCGATCATGGACTTTGAAGTTACAAAAGGGCCACAGTCTTCTAGGACCCATGAACAGTCGGCAAAGTACGAGGGAAGGGGATGAAGACATTTGAACCGCGCACGACCAGTCTCGGCAAACTCCACCAGTGCATCAATGGAATATTTTGTCCCCACAAGCACATTTGAAGGCAGTGAAGCAGCCGTCAGTCGTACATGTGATGATTTCTTGGGCGTACCGGTCGTGTCAATTCTGAAATCGATCTCAACAACAGTGCCATCCTTGCCTTTTGGAAACAACCTCATTTGGTGAAGACCCGGTAAGGACTTTGCCACATCGTTCGCCTCTTCGATGTGATCCAACGCTATCGCGCTCAAGTTACGCATCAGGTGGTGAACCAAACTCGAGTCAGCCGTCATGAATCGTGTCGTATTGGGCTGTAAGAAGTCGAGAAAAAGCTCCAGTGCCAGATCTGTGGACCGCAAAGTCAATGCTGCGAGCTCCATGATGTCTGCAAGGTCGCTTAGAGACAAAGAACCGAGAGGGATATTTGACAGAATCCTTTGCAAAGGGTCCAAAATGAGATGACCCATGGTATTTGCCGAGAGAACAAATGATCGGAGGATTGGTACGAGTGAGGTTTCCAATAGCACAGCCACATCCTCATGCTGTACTCCGTCGGGACCTTCTAGGAAAGGAACGAAGGCTATAGCCAAAGTCGGCTCGGTTGACAAGGTTTCAATCATCGTCTGCACCAACGTCTCCGACTGAATAGCGACATCATCGATGTTACTTAAGAGATGCTGGAAGCATCGCAATAAGAATCCCTTATCGCTGGCTGATGTAGCCTTCCTGAAGACGGTCTTGTACTGATCCACCGACTCTAAGCCTGTGAGCAGCTCTAAGTTCTCGTGAGTCATAACTTCGATTAGCCACGATGGGTCTGAGGGAGAAACAACATCACTGCGCGTCGGTATAGTGTATTCTCTTGGTTCCTGTGAGAACAGTGGCAGCGTGTCCGTAGTATCAACCTGATCTAGCCAGAGATCAAGATTCTGCATAGATGCAACATCTCGATTGCTGATGACATATATTTCCTACATGAAGTCAGTGACACGACGTTCTCGGGTACTTCTATTTGTAAAGCTTACTGCAGCAGTGACTGGTGATCGGTTTACTCGTCCGATGTGTGTTTGGAGGTTCCTACTGAACTTGTCCAGTGCTATGCTCGCGCAAACCTCGGCTTGCTTGCCACTGTCGATCACCACTTTCTGTTTCCGTCTTCTGTCTCCCTGATTGTGGATATTCCGGTATTCTTCATCATTCTGTCCTGGTCGTGTGAGGAAAACCCACGAGTTGGACCTTGTCTTTTCGAACAACTGAAACAAACTACCGTCACAGTATACTTGGTACTGCATCTTGGTTGGCAAAGCTAAACGATGTTGCGTCTGCGGTCCCTGTGAGTGTGGGAATGCAAAGAGACGACCGATATTATCAATTCGACAATCTTGTGAGCGCTGGACTTTCTTTGGTATATAGATGGCTAGGGATAACCCTTCGTGAGGTTGGAAAACGATGAGGGTGCGATGGAACATCTCCAAGTTCGTTGACATGGCATCGTGGAAGGTAGCGAGGCGGTCCCTGGAAGAGTCGTATGTTCTTTTCCACTTAATTCCAGCATGATCCAACTGAAATCGTTGCAACTCACATCTCTCCAGTATGCTAGACGAGCATAAAGCATTGGTGATCAGGGCGGGCACAGTACGTGATGGTGGGACATGAGCGAGAATCCACGCCTTTTCTTCCGCAGTAAGAACATTGAAGTCGAAGAGATGCAGCAGGTTATCGAAAGACACCAGGTTCTTCGAACACCATGTTTGGGCCCACTTGATGCATTCGAACTCGCTGACAGCTATGTCATCCCGAGTAAGCAAGAGTTGTATAGCATCAACATCATATCCTGTTGGATCTGCCTGTGCGGGCAATGACAGATCATGTACCCTCTTCTCCCCATTGTTGTGGAGAACATCGAGTATGAATGGTGGCGTAGTTTCTGGTCTGCTAGGAGGATTTCGCAGCCGTTCTGGGATTTTGATCCGGTCACCGTCTACACATTGTGAGAATAGACGGTTCAGCTCCTGACATTGAGCGCTCATAGGACCACTAACTCGGGCCCAATCGAGATAAATATTCTTGACTTGACCAAGAGAGGAATTGGTGTACTTTGCAAAATACACGAGGCGGTCGTCGTCAGTAATTGGGCGGAAAAGGATAGGTTCTTTGGTTCCCGGATACAAAGCCGGGTTTGAGACGGTTGATGGTATCAGATCCTGGTCCCAACAAACGAAAACTTGGTCGCGTCAGTAAACCTTTGTTGTGAGGATAGTAAAAAATATCACTTACACTTGTCACCGTCGAGATCACCACCCGACATACAATCTGCAGCCGGTCGCTTCCCCCGAGTTGAAAACACAATGCAGTCCACAAGGTGCGCTAGCTCCGGACGCTCAACAACCCTGAGCTTCTGCCAATCTCCGGGATGAAGACACGGATTTCTGATGACAGCAACCTCGGTATTCTTCAGAGTAAATGGCCGCCCATTCTTTTCAAGGGTCACCTTGACGGCACACTCACCTTCCTTCAAGACATCCCAAGCATCGCATACACCAAAAAGAAGTCGTGACTTTTGCACAAAGACACGGCATCGCTGTTCATCTCTCTTATTCAGCATTTTGGCGTTTTCAGCATTGATGAGACGCTTAATCTGTGGGTTTATCTTCTCGTCTCCATCGAGGAGCACGCGTTCGGCGAGAGCAGGTTGGTTGATATAGCTCAAGAAACGGAACGCGTCTTGAAAGTCGGTTTGGGCGTTTTCGAGCAATCGGAAGTGGTCACGCTGTTTGGAAAGAAGTGTCTCTTGGGAGATGCCGAGGGCGTGAAGAAGGATGATAGTTTCGTCGTTGAGATATCCGTAGGAAAAGGGCTGCAGTGATGTCAGTGATGTGAATACGGTATGAGAGGCGATAGGTTACCTTGGAGTATTCAACGACAGCGAATGAATGATCATCGCCACCGTTGAACTTCTTCATGGAATTTCGAAGCTTCAACCAGGCCTTTTGCTTTGCCATACGCGTATCGACGGTGACCACGCCTTTGTATCCGCGGTATCGGATTTGGAAAACAGATGGCGTGTATCTGCTATCTCGAAAGAGTATCTGACTTCGTCGTGCCAGCTCTTGGGCAAGATCCGGCGCAATAAGCCCACAGCCATCAGTAAAAACATAGTCAGGTGATTCAATGTCGGGAATATCTTCACATCGATCCGGGTTGATGGTCATAACGGTTTCTGCTGATGAGAAAAGGAGGCCGATACGCTTTGCCTTTTTCCCCACCGTTTTCATTTTGGTGAAGTCACCCAAGGCCTCGGTCCTTTTCGAAATCTCCTCCTTCGACGCGGCCATGAGGAAACATGATCTCGACTTCAGCTGACTGTTACTGTGCCCGTAGAAGTTATAGTGCACGCCGTTCAAGATGATGCCAGCCCTCAGGCATCGGATGCTGTAATCTGAGACTTCTTGACCAGTGCGAGGCTGTAGATCCGGAGCTGGCCCTTGTTCAGCTGCTGGACCTCGGACAAGTGGGCGAAAAGCTTCGAGAGAGAAGACGATGAAGCGATCTAGGGGAACGTTTGCTGTGGCGCGATTTGGCGTGCTGGGTTGGAGGTTGAGAGTCATGGAATGGCGTAATTCTTTCAGGTCTGAGTGGAGACTGATGGCTTTGATCAAGCCGCTTTGCTCCAATCTTGAACCAGGTGGGAATCCAGGAACGTGGAAGTCCCAAGCATCATCATCGAGCTGCAAAGTCGGTAACAAGACATGATGAAAGTTTTGTAAATTCCTAGCGTCGCCTTGGGTCGGCATTCTGACTTTTTACTTTCTCTTAGCCGAAGTCAATCAGGGAAGTGAAGGTGATGAATTGGCTGAGTGAGGCTTGGGGCTTGAATGGCTTGTTATGATTGGGCTTTGTTGTTATCTCGCTCGACGCGTCATTCTTTTCCAAGGCTGAGGGCCCCAAAATAAGAAAACCTAACTGCTGGTGTGAATGCGCGTAAAGTGCTGGGGTAATTTTAGATCAGTGGTTGAACCAACAGATGCCAGTGTTTGTGTAACACAGATATGCTTACGCGCTCCTAACCCCTCACTTCCACCAGGAAATCCCGATCAGACTGTCTATCACACAACATTTTAAAGCAATCGATATGTCCTCAGAAACTGGGATTCCAAACATTTACATTATCGGACCACAATCCACTGGGAAAACGACACTAGTGAACAAACTACAAAGCAACCTACAGACCTGGCCGGCCGATTCATCAGTTGGAACCCCCGGTATTATCTCCGAGGTCGCAAGATCCGTTCTCACCAAGCACAAGTTCTCGGCCAAAGACATCACTTCGTCAACCACTAGATGTCTCGCCCTACAAAAACTCATTCTTGAAGCTCAAGCTTCTGCAGAAGATGAAGCTTTGCGGAGCTCCCAATGGTTCATCTCCGATCGATCCGGTTTCGATGCCTTGGTATATACCAAAAGATATGTCTCTGCTGATGCGGTAGCCGATCTCCAGCTGGAGTCTGCTTGGAGAGAGATCAAAGCGAGAATGGGAAACTCGTTGATTGTGGTCTGTGAAGCGGGCACCCCTTGGCTCTTGGACGACGGGGTGCGACTGATGCCTAGCAGTGGACAGGAATGGATGAAAGTGTTTCGAGACTTCTGCGAGCTATTAGAAGATGTAGGCTTCGAGTATTCTGTACTGCCTCGGAGTATGTTGGACCTTGAGGAGCGGGCTGAGTTCATTCGAGCCAGATGGACTGAAAGACGGCAATTGTTTCCTCAGAATGGGTTCAAATGTGTCTCAAACGTCAATGGAAAACTATAGGTATCACGAAATCGCGTTTCGGGAAGGTTATCGATAGAAAAACAGCCAGCTCTTCGTGTCCATCTCGACTTATAACATCACTGAGTTGATATGTAGTTATAATCCCTGCTAGCCCTGTGAAGTTGCGATTGGGGGATGCATGATGAATGGTGACGGGAAGATGAAGACAATGCACTGTCTGTATATACTTTACTTTCCCTCTTATAGATTTTAACAATTCTTCATTGGCAACCCTCGACCCATTCCGACTATTCGGTTCTTATACAGAAGTCCCGGAAGCTAACTGATAACGAGCCGCCATCAGTCGTTCCATCGCCTTTAGGCATGCACGCAGCTACACCAACCCAGATTTTGTTCTGCGGCTCCATATCAAAGACCCACGTCAATTTCCTCAATGGCATGCGCCGCCCGTCAGACCCAGTGACATAGATCCAGAGAGAACCATTTATCTTCTCCATCTCAAAAGTGGCGGTACTTTCACCCAATTTTGTCAAACTCCAATCCGAGTAAGGTTTCCCGGCAGCGACAGAAGCGAATAGTTCGCCATCCACGTGCTCGATTCCGGCTTTAATCCATGTCCCTGGCGATGAGGATAGGCGAATGTTTCCAGCAGCATCCGACGTTGGATCGGAGTCAGGAAAGAAAAGGACAAGACCGCCTTGGGAGTAAGAGGCTACAAAGTCCGCCGACACAGTAACCTTGGCGCTTTTGAAGGAATTGAGAGATAAAGGAGTCGCGTAAATAGGTCCGTCGAAATCATCTCGGCCTCCAGCGCAAGCGGGTGTTCGCCAGATATCTGGTCCTGGCACGGCATGGAGCTCAAAGGGCTCTGACGACGGGTCATTTGGCAAGGAAGCTTGCTGCGCAACCCCTGAGAACAGCTTGAAGTCCATGTTTTGAGTTGCAGATATTTGATTGCAATGTGGTAGGTGATAACGTAGGGAACAAATCTGAAATTACGTTCTCAGCGTTGGTCTTTATATTTCAAGGCGGGGTATTTCAAGATTCCTTGTTTTGCAAAATCTGGTAAACAATCCCACGATAAAATGTGGAGTCATGGTTTACACTTTGCGACCTCTTCGTCATGAGAAGATATCACTGGTTTATGTAAGAGAGGGCACTTGGTTCGCTCGCCTGATTTGGCAGTAGATGACGCCTGCTGACAGAGTTACTCGATTTGGAATTGAAAGCACGCCTCAGTGGGGTGTATGACAGCTCAACACATGGATTCATTACCTAAATCTGTAGCTATGGATAACTTGACTACACACATTTAATCCTCCAGCGGAGGACTCACCAAACCTCCATTTCCCAATACAGAGTCACGACCCTCAAGCAAGAATCGCATCACCATATCCGCCGCAGTCTCCGAGTCGTCATCCTTGTCCATGGCCCTGATTGAGCTTGCAACCAATTCCGGATCCCAACTGCAAGCTTTACCAAAAGCCTTGCAAGTCTCTGTGTTGATGAAGCTATCGAATTCGAAATGTCCTTGGAATGTGAGCACATGATTCGGTTGATAGGCACCTTGGAATGCACAGTGCTCGGTTCGACCCATAGATAGCCAGTTTGGAGGCAGCGTCTTGTCCTCGGGGATTTTGACATGATCGCCGTGGATGAATTGTAGCCGCAATTTGGTTTTGTCTATTGTTTGAATAGACGGTAGCGAATCTTCAGACATTGGCGTGGGAGGTCCATCTAGCTCAGGTGTATCCTGTGAGCCTCCAAGTGCTTTCAGGAAGTCTGCTTCCAATTGAATAGCGTGGACGCCTGCTTCCATCCCTTTGGGATCCTTTTCGACGTAGATGCCGGATTCACGGAGCAAGCTTTGGCAAATGATCTGGTGACCAAAACAGCTTCCGAAGAGTTTAATATGGGGGTGTTCAGTATGAACGCTGGCGACGTAGGCATCTAGCTGTTTGATCCAGCCCTTCTCCTCATAAGAACTTGCTCCAGAACCAGAGATGACTATGGCGTCGAAATCGGTAACCGGTTCAGGATACAGGCCGTGATGAACGTCGAAATACTCGGCTTCGATAATTAATCCGGGTGCGACGCGAGAAGCTGATTTAACAAGCAGGTCGTGAAAGATATGACCGTAGGATGGCGCCCGCTTGGCCAGAACGTTGGGTACTGGTGTATCGGCATTGAACATAGCAATGCGCAGGGTAAGTGGTAAGTAAGCCATGATATGATCGTGGTTTATCGATGTTTAAAAACGCGACTTTATTTGAGGGAAACCTTAACTTCTCGAGCAGTTTGTCGAAAACTCAACCTTTAGATCACTGGAATCATAGGGGCATCAAATCTATTCATATTTCTCGCAGAGTTCCCATGTCTATTGTCCGAATGACTGATTCACTCCATCTTTTGACAACAAAATTGGAATAAGACGGCAAAAATTTCCTAATTGGCGATAGCTGGCCCACTACAGCAGTTTTGGCATGCTGTAATTGGCTCAATTCTTATCAATACTCCATCACGCGCCCTTTCGCCACCATTTCCAGGTGTTCTAGCCGCTCAACGAGAGGACTTATCGTCCGAAAACCGGCCCCTTCTTATATATGCAGTCGGTGTTTTTATACCTTCCTTTAATCTTCTCCATGTCTCTCGAGCTCTAAGTTGCATTGTTCCGAAGCCGTAATGGGGGGTCTTTTCGGGAAGATGCTAGTTCCGGCGATTTTGCGAATCACCCTATAGACTTGCAATCTTTCCATCACCATGGGATTCTTCTTCGTGCTCTAATGATTCGCATAAACCTTGTTCCTAGAAAAAAGTGCGTATAGTGTATTCCACTTTGCGGAAATGAATCATTCAATGCACGGATAGCTTGCGGTTGGTCGTGACTGTTGGTTCTGCATTCACGTAATTGAAACACAGGGGCACTATCCGAGCGGGCATTCAATTTTGTTCTTGAGGTCTTGAGAACAGTCCAGGAAGACTTGTACGTAGAGGTTTGCTTGAAGTAGATAAATGATGTATGAGTTCAAATCGGGAAACTATACAGTTCTTAGCTATCATTTGGCATATTGACACCGAGATGTAACTTGGCGTAAAGAAGGGTTTCGGCAAACACCAAAATGCCAAGATCAAGGCTCATTAAAGGTCGGCTGATCCATGTCCACTAACAACCAACAACACCAACGAACCCTGCCAGCCCCAAGCGAGCATGTATAAATTTCTTCAACGTCCGTTCCACGACTCTTTATCAATTTTTCTCATACGCTCGCGTTACCATGTCTGCAATCACAACAACCTCTCTTCTTCTTCCTCGGTACTCGGGCCATTTTAATGCCGAAGTCATCGGAGCAGATCCAACAGCTACCACCTTCATCCTCGACTGCGACTACGACAAGTACACCACATCGGAAGATTGTTATGTAACATCCCAAACCTTTGTCGTGGGACCATGGGCCGATAAGACTTTATCCTCTGGTGCCCCTGCTACCGGCATTTTTCGCAAGATCTATGCCGAAGAGCCTGATGGTGATTATGGCGGCTTCTCGTACTCTGCGCAGTGCGAGATGAGCAGGACATATGCTAGCATTTGCACTACAGTCAATATCGGTGGAAACGCATACTTTGGCGAGACGGCTGCGTTTCCCCGGTCAACGGGCACGGATTACGATGGGTTCTATCGAATGGCAGGTTATGGTGATTTCAGATGGGTTCCTGTTACTGTCACGAAAGGGCAGAAGTATCTCGCTGCTGCAGCTGAAGCAACGCCTACAAGCGACTCTGGGGAAGATCGCGAAGCAACAAGTACTACCAGTGATGTCGTTGTTATCACTGGCGAGGCTGATTCTACCGAGGCAACTTCCAATGGTGTACGTGCGAAACGGGGTTTGAGTGTTTGGGGTGTGATAGGATTGGCGGTGACCGTGGCTTGCTTATAACAATGTTAAGCATGTGCCAATATTCGCATGAGAATCCAGCAAAAAGAAGATCAGCTGTGTCAATCGACCACGTCAGGAGTCGAACCTGAAATCTCTAGAGAATTGAATATCGGTGAACCGAAATCTAGCGCCTTAGCCATTAGGCCACGCGGCCTGATCTAGTTGTTCGTGCCTCAGCTCCACCAAGCGAGGATCATGTTCGTTGCGACTCACGAAGATCTTGACATGGACAAGCTCTATAAAAGACAATAATAGGAAAGAAGCAAAAGCGGAGACCTCGGCGATGGGCGAAGCGTTGAGTTGGAAAAGCTTCTGAAGTAACTCCACAACATGCCTTTGTATCTTGGCGATAAACACTGTACGCGTTGAGAGACGTGACTTAAAAAAAGAAAAAGAAAGGGAAAAAAGGAAAAATTAGCTAGACGAATCAACACAACTGAAGTTGCCTTTCAGCCTTAATCATGGGTTATCAGAGGAGATCTTGAACTTGAGCCCATAAACAGGAACTTCCAATTCATCAGATCCACGGAGTGGGGATTGTACAATCTGAAGAAGCATCTGTAAACTTCAAATGCTATATCTAATCTGGATCTGCAGCCTAGTCTGAAGATATTGGCCTTAGTGCGTTCAGTTGGGCTGAGAATGCCTGCAACCAAGTTCTAGACTCAGAGCTGAGCTATCCTGGTAGGGAACGATTTTAAGCTTACAGCGCCACCAATTTAATAAAAAAGAAAGCCTCAAGCTATTAAAAGGGGAACAACAACATGCCCTAGATACCGCGACTGTCTTGCTCAACCTGATCACTCTCTGTCACTCATTTGCCTCACCAACGTCATTCGCTTTTCACCATGATTTCTGCTTGTTTCTTTACGGGCGCTTGGGCAATCATTGCCGTCAACGGAGTCAGCGCTGGACTGTGCCGTCCCTCAACTATCACAACGACGGAGACTACGGTCACTGTTGGTTCAGCCTCGACTGAGACCTCCATCGCAACCAGCGAAGCGACCACTCTCACGCTGTCAACCACCTCTAATGATCCTGCTACGACAACCGAGCTGACCACCATTTCGGAAGACGGCTCCTCAGCTGCAACTTTGTCTGATGATACCACGACACTGATCTCAATCACCACTACAACTACCCAAGAGGTTCAAGATTCCACCACCGTACCTGCGACGACAACTACTACTGCAGCTGCCGATGTGTTTGAATGCACCATCAACGCGGACTGCGAAGCACTAAACGGCGGCGCCAATCCTTTCTGCGATGCGGGCAGCTGTGTCGCAAACAATAACCAGGGTTTCCCATGTTCCGACGACTCCGACTGTACCACTCCGGGAGAGACATGTTCCGCAGACGGTTTCTGTGGTCCTTCAACTACACAACCAGGAGCAAGTTGCAGCGACAGTATCGACTGCCTTTTGTCCCTTTACCCGCTGTGCGCCTTGGGCCTCTGCGTCTGTTTGGATGCAGTGTGCTCTCCTCCATCTGGTTTTCAGTCTTGCACAACAGCCAACCAGTGTGACGTAGGGCAATCTTGCCAGCAGGCCATCTGCGTTGATGACGTTAGCTGCAGTAGTGAGAGCGACTGTGTCGCCAACCTGGATCTATGTACTTCCCTGGGCATTTGCGCGTGCGTGAATGGTATCTGCACGTTATAATGGGGTTACTCGTAGCCTGAATAACTACATTCCAGTCCGAACATGAACCCATTGGTTCGGAGATTGGCAATTGGATTATTTGATCGATCGATTAAAGCTACATTCTGCCGTGGTGAGCCCATCTTTCGGGCTTCTAATTTAGGCTATTCTTTTGAGGGTTTAGTTATACATATTAATCTAGCTTTGTGTCTTCCAAGTCTTAGTCAGCTAAATTGCGTTATGTATCATATTCATCCCTGTTGTAGTTATCGGTAAAGCTGCAGTTTAGCACTACATGAAATCACTTCTTAATGTATTTAATTTATTTCTAAAGTGCCTCTCGGGCCTATTGACTGGATACTGGACAAAGCAACAGATGCCTTGATGGTATTGACGTGGATGTGAATTGTTTACTTCCATCTCTATACGACTATGCTACGTAACAGGCAATAGTTCAGTGAGCCTAGAGTGTCACTGGACTTCTAGCCCGTAACCTCAGTCATTGCAAGTATCTCCTGCAAAACGCCTTTACTCGAGTCGCTAACGGTGGTGGCCTCTCCAAGAGCAGTATTGAAGTTCTCTTCAGCATATCGTTCGGCATCAAACCCATGAATCCAGTCCTCTCTTGGGAAACCAATACTACTGGGATCCTTCTTGACCTTGTCCCAGTCCATCTTATGCCAGAGATCTCTTGTCGATTCTCCAGTTTTCTGGACTGCCCGGACGCGATCGTATCTAATCATGGTCAGTAAGATTAGCATTGGAAAACGACTCAGGTATATACCCCCTTACCTCAAATTCTGATGGGCCCTTAACGCTCCGGGTACATTCCCTTTGCCAGCGCGCTTGAGACAAACCGCAATGGTCACGCCATCCTCCATAGCCTGCGTCGCACCTTGAGCGCTCGTGGGCAAGAAAGGATGAGCAGCATCTCCAAGCAACGCGATTCTTCCTTTTTGACTGATCCAAGTTGGAAGTGGGTCGCGATATACTAGCTTCCAATCGACGACTGAAGGTGTCTTTTCTACGATAGCTCGTGTGATAGGGTCCCAGTCTTTCAGAAGTTCCAGGACTTCTTCGATCTTACCAGGGAACGACCATGACTCATCGATATCATGGTCATCCTTGTGCGTTAGGACCCAGCAGCAGTCCTTCCCTCCTTTGAGGGTTGAGAATAGGAAGTGGACGTCTTGCCCGATCCAGCCGTTGAAGGTATCGCCATTTTCGCAAAATTCCTTGGTACGAGGATCTTGAATCATGTCTTTGTTTGAGAACCTGATTAAATTGTTAGCTGACTTGAGCTCTACTATAGTGCAGCACGACGTACCATGCTCTCCAAACAGCATATCCGCTGCTCTTGGGTTTATCGACATAACCTAGAACAAGCTCTCTCGCTTTGGATCTTACTCCATCTGCACCAATTACAACATCACCAACGATCTGTTTCGAAATTAGCATACTGGGAACGTAAACAAGAAAGCTATACACACCTTCTCTCCGCCTTTCAGAATTATTCCAGCATTAGATTCAGTCTCAAAATACTCGGACACTCGCTGACCAAGATGTATTGGAATACCAAGCTCGTCGCGCGCATACTTGAATATGATCTCATGCAGCTCGCCTCTATGACCATTCAACACAGGAGCTTCAGGGTTCGGCGGTGGTCGCCTTTGGTGATAAACTACTTCGCCAGTGTCCCATTTGTGGATTCTGAAGCCGTAGTCTTGGATGTTTATGCACAGAGGACGTAGTCTGGCTACTATCTCCCCGTCGGACCATCGATGGAATATTCTGCCCGCATTACCACCGAAAGAGATGATGTCCCCCAGAACCTTGAGTTCGGGGAAAGACTCGTAGATCTCAACATCATGGCCTTGTCTGTGGCATTCAATAGCAGCTGTCAACCCGCCAAAACCAGCACCGACGATGATGACTTTGATGTCTGACTTGTTTCGTGACATATTCTGGTTTGTGGACTGTCACTGCACTTGAGATATCACAAGCAACACATGAGCCACTTAAGTTTCCATCTATACCAGCCGGATATCGATACCCTGGCTTGGTCAAGCCGAGGTTTGTATATCCGGGCTGTTTCCCCGCACACTTCGGTTTAGATCTGCAACCAGCATCCTTCAGTAGCCAACAAGCCAATTGGTCATGCTCGTGTCATAAACATTCGTGGGGTATTTCGCTTCTTCAACAATAAGAGTAGCCAATAGAAAACACCCGGGTAAAGTTAACCGCAGTATCTGTCGTGTTGCCAACAACGGAGCTCTATCGAAAGCATCTCGTGATGGACTGAGCTGTAAGCCATGCATCACTCCGCAGCATTTACCTTCAGCTACTCAACAATTCAAATAGCTTGGCTGTTGATATCTGATGCAAGTCTGCATAACCCCGCAGTTATGGTTGTAATGTAATTGCTTTGTCAGTATAAACCGGTCAAGATCAGCGCCGATAACACATATTGAGGGGAAGATCAGGCCAAGATATCAACCAGGAATAATAACGGAAATGGTCACGGCAATTAAGTCGGCAATTGAGTTGTTAGCAAACAATATGTTGGCTGCTTGGCAAGCGACCAATCGGCGAACAACAACCTGGCAATACATGCAGAAGATCAATCATGTCGCAGAAAAGTGCAGCCGGGAGCTGGAGATGGGATGGAAGAGTCACTTGGCGGCAAGTCTAGACCAGCCAAGGCACATGTTTACTTTGTTAGGAAAACATGTGGCTTCCCAGATTCGTGACCACAAGAGTTCCTCATGATTCACTCAAGCAAGATAATAGGTGAAATCTGAGAAAGCCAACAGTTGTCTGACACTTTAGGCTATGCCAAGCAATACAACCAAAACACCGGAAATGTTACTCCTAGCTTAGCCTCGTCTATGCACCCCGCACATCGGTTAAGGATCAAACCCCGTCTATACTTGTGCTGGTAAGAGATCGGCACGTTGTAACGAATCTAGTATAGCTGCAAGCCTCTTGGTTGTGGCCATCGAGTCGATATATTGATATGGAAAGAAGGGAAGATGTAGTCCAAGTCTCAGACCTTGCCTTTGAACTTTTCGATAAGCACTTCGAGATGGCTTCCTCACCAGACACAATACGTGCCCATTGGCGGTGTTTCGTGGCCTGTGGTATCATCGTTCTTTCTCCATTCCAGTATGGACTCGACTTTGGACTTATTGGAGGACTCCAAGCCATGCCTGGCTTTCTAATGGTAAGAAGGTCAAGACAGGCAGCATTTTTGCTTCTTACAAAACAACGTTACTGATTTACATCGTTCCAGGTATATGGCTACGAAGACCCAACGACCGCGATCGGGTGGAACATTTCAACCACCAGACAACAGCTCATCTCCTCACTAATGACCCTGGGTGCTTTCATAAGCTCTAGTCTGGCTGGTTTCGTTGCCGCAAAACTCGGCAGGAAGATGTGTCTTCGACTTGCCTGTCTTCTTTGTGCCGTTTCCAACATCATCATGATGGCCACGACCGATATTGGTCCGTTATATCTCGGTCGATTGCTGATTGGTCTGGCCAATGGTTATTTCATGACCTTTTCCCAACTTTATATCCAGGAGACGAGTCCGGCTAAGTATAGAGGATTATTCTTGACCGCATTTCATCTGTGCACTACCTTTGTCAGTATTGGGAATGCCGATTGATAGACATGGTAGGCTAATTTGGACATACAGGGAACGCTCATCGGAACGATCATCGACTGGACAACTGCCAAGCGCCCAGATCGCTCAGCGTACCTGATACCTCTTGGAATGATTTATATCGTCCCTGTCATAATATTCCTTGCGCTCTGGTTCATTCCCGAGTCTCCGCGCTGGCTTATCCTCCAAGGGCGCTACGAAGATGGTCTCCAGTCCCTGAGCTGGCTGAGACCCGATGGAGCCGATATAGATGCAGAGCTGGCCGAGATACGACAAGCTATTGATACAGAAAAGACTCTGGCAAGTGGCGTCGGAATGCTGGACATGTTCAAGAATCCAGTCGACAGAAGACGCACTATGATTTCGGTCTGTGCGGTTCTTTTACAAGCGGCATCGGGGTCCATGTTTATCATCGGTAAGTATCGATCCAAAGCTGGTCCGATTCACATTTAAACGATAATTCGATAGCCTTCAAAGCCTACTTCTTCGCCATGGCACAAGTCCAAGATCCTTTTGCCATGAGCAACGTTCTCAGCACGGCTGGCATGACCGCAACCATCATCAACGCTTTCATCGTGGTGCGCTTTGGACGACGTCGCGTTCTCCTCCTCGGTGGTCTCGTAATAGCTGGCTTCTTCCAGTTAATAATTGCAGTGGTATATGATAGAAACCCTGGCGAAATCGTCACTGGTAAGGTACTTGTCGCGCTTTCGTGCCTTTATATGGTGGCCTATAACGTAAGCAACTCGGAACTTCATGTTACAATGATATGGGACTGACCAGTCATAACTAGGGAATGATTGCTCCATATTCATGGCTTGTGGCTGGAGAAATCCCATCCCAGCGCCTCCGAAGCTATACTTTTGGCTTTGCAGCAGCAGCAGGATTTCTCGGGGCTTGGCTTATCACATTTACAGCACCGTACTTTATCAATCCAAGCGCCTTGAATTGGGGTCCTAGTTACGGGTACATCTGGTTCCCTTCATGCATGATCAGTGCGGCTTGGGTGTACTTCTTCCTGCCAGAGGTCAAGGGCCGTACACTTGAGGAGATTGATGTTATGGTGAGTCGGTTTCGTGCAAAACCTTTGTGTTTTGGGTTAATGACAGGTCTTTCTCAACAGTTCAACGAAAAGCTTGCGGCGAGAAAGTTCCGTACTTTCCAAGTGTCGCAGCACATTGCTGGAGAAAACGTTGGAAAGTCAAGTATCGAATTGAGAGTCGTCGAGGCTGAGAGGGTATAATATAGGGTCAAGATCATAGAGGCATTGAATCGACTCACAAAGGCACTTGTGCAACTGCTTCGGGATCACGGCCCATATAGCTTCAATACTCTTATCGATCTATAGTTGATCTATATACATTCGACCAACTGTTCAACCATCACTAACACGTGGTAAGCCTATTGTCCAAGCCTACTGTTCACTTTTCCTTGGGTATGATCTTTTTGTTCTCTTCTATAGACCTGTGTAGGTCCTAGCTATAGTAGATACATATTCCGCTCTTCATTCTGCTTCAATCATAACGCCACTTTGCCTCCAACCTCAATATTCGCCCCAACAATTGCACGGGCGTTGCTCAGTGCGACTATAGTAGTTCAAACATACCAAGGTCCCATGACATGCACGGCACGGGCATAAGCGCCGAAATGTGACCCGGTATTGATCTTCGCAAGAAGTAGTGTGGCCGGTGTCATTGCAATGCGCCCATACATTCCTACATTCGCCGTAAGCGCACCACTTTATTTCAATGTCGTACCACCCTGTACCTGCGCAAAACTCGCAATTTGGGTTGTATCCTTGTTGTGGCATTGTGACCTTTCTCAAGAAGCTAGACTTTGATGTGTTAGGATCAATCAAGGTAGGGTTAACTAGATCTTGTTTAGATATAGATTGTTTCTATAGATTATAGCTCGAGGATAATGTTGTAGTTCAAAATTGTAGTCCAAACCGGGTTGAATTTATACCTGGATCCCAGGTTCTGTTATTCACGACTGAAAACTGCACTGGAACTCGGCGGCGATAGACTTACGGTTCCTCAGCTACACTACTAAGAGTTTGCATCTAAGCCCATCCTTTTATCTCAAACCACTGAATATCTGCGTCGCATACGCAAGTATCGGAGAAAATAGTAGAAAAAGTGATGTAAAGAATCTCAATCACAAAAAGGTAGTTTGAGGCGCAGAGATGGGCCCACTTCGAGCCCTAGACCAAAAATGCAAAACATACAACAGCGGGGATTCGCTGGTCGTCACCGACCCAACTACTAATCCGCCCCTTACCAGCTTGACTATGGGAGAGCGGACGGGATCCCGTATTTTCTGGTAGGTATGGTCGTATGTATAATTCTGTGCGTTTAATGTTGACCATAATAGCTGAAGCTTAGCGTTAACACCACGGACGCTTATGTATTCAACGGGCACAACAATAAGACTTTAAATCCCCATTATCAAGGAAACGTTACAGCGAATCGAAACCTGCTGGGAGACCGTGTGACTGACCTCGTAGAATCATACACTCTCCCTTTGTAAGGGTTTCTCCCATCATGGTGTTTTGGCATTTGATCTTACGATAACACCTCAGCTCCGACAGACGACAGTCAGAAACACGAGTAAGCCTGTCGTCTGATGTCTATTATTGGTTATATTTTTCCAAAGGCACCACACCTACAAATTTCATCGACACATATGTCAGCACTAACTCTCGAAAGGGAATATACCGTGAAAATGATAGCTCTTCCGAAGAAAGGATCAAGGGTAAGTGCGCCGTCTTTGTGGCTGCAACGTGGAATACTTCCCGTTTTGGCGTGAAGGGGCGCAGGGTCTTACAATAAGCCTCGTATTTGATGCGCAAACCTGCCATAAGACTAAGATTATATCGGATACAGAAGATTATCAAGACTGGAGGGATGCAGACAACTATAAAGTCCGGGAACTGGATCGTCTTAACCCTTCAGAAAACCAGCAAATTACTCAAGCGTTTGTCAAATACTCGGTCATTCCATCGGCATTTGCCTGTTGCAAGCTTTCCCGTAACCCATCAGCAAAATGCAGTTCACTACCCTCTTCACGGTCACCATGGCCACACTCGTGTCTACTGCATCGGCAGTTCCCAAGCCAGACACTCATTTGGCGGAGGCATTTGTCTATGCCATCAACAAGGTCGACCCAGGATACAAATCAGTCGACGTCCCTTTCGGAAAGCTCACACACATCGACTACAAACTCAACAGTCTTGAGCTCCGTGGTATCGGAATTCTCCTTCCCAAGGGTCAGGAGCTTGATCCTGAGGATGTCACTTGTCAGATGTACAAAGACGCGCTTGGCACTCAGCCCGCCAGCGCTGCGTTCAGAATGAGACAACCTGCCGAAATTAGTCCTTTAAACCCTGTCAAATTTGGGTGGGTTCTATGCTACGTCAATGTGAACGACAATTGAGCGCTCTCCCAACTGACGATGTCTTTCGAAGAATGGAGCATGGTTCGTGGCTGTCTGAATCACAATTGTTCTGGATGTAATTCGGATAGTGAGCTCTGATATGGCCAGGAGGGCCGCAATTCACTTGAATCACTCCAATATGGATATTCATGAGGAGGACACTTGCCTGTTGTTACTGTACCGTTGTCTTGGGCTGGATAGCCCTGGAAGGGGGTGGTAGACTCCTCGTCGAGTGACAGTCGTCGCTGTAGGACTGCTGTCGATGCTACGGTACATTCATAAATTATCCAAATTATGTCATCAATGGGGTTTCCATCATGCATCCTCTTCAACTACAGGTCGGACCATGTTGCCAAGGATCGCGTAGCACAAAGTTTCGAATGAACATTGACATTACAGCAAACGCGGCCAACTTTGCGGCTATTACCCATGTCTCCTATCTTCTCCATAGTGTACCTTACCGGTCAGAATGCCAATACGTCTTAAAATGCAACACTTAATGGATGCTGGTTACTGGAAGGGCTACAGCGAAATGATTGGGGTGACTGAAAGTCTGACTGACGATGTGGAAGGGAGGTGGCATTCCACCACATGCATGCACAGGGTTGAACTTCAAGATATTTAAACCCTATAGACATAACGAAGAGCCTTTAAGAAACTCTAGAATGCTGGCTCAATGTTGTCGTTGAAGACTTCAGTTCATTTGATAGGCTCTTCCGGCTTGTTCTGTCATTCTTATCTGTCGCTTGATTTGGATATTGAACACAGTTCATATTCGACAAAGAGACTCAACGCCTTCATCGTTTGCTCAGTAAGACTTTACAGCTTCTCGAATTACTATGCTTGGATTGATCTTTCACGAAACATACCAGAGTCCTTGACAGAAATGATGTGAAGAGTGGGTCAATTTCTATGGTCCTAGACGACTACCACTGCAAGTTCCATGCGCAGCAATACCATCAAACCCAACAAGACAATGAGTTGTGTTCCCTTCATCACAGCGATCTTTATCCAAACAAGACTCACCTTTTGTGCGTGCGATAAGCCAGCACCCTGAAATGCCGCTTGGGATGGTTGACAAGGTACCATGGTTTGTCATAATACTTCGTCCAGCACCGATGTCGTGCTCCACGTTACAAGAGTCTGTCTCGACTCCCATCACCTCAAGTACCAGTAGCAGCAGCAGCATCGGTAATGCCACCGCCGCCGCTGTATGTAGCTTCTCGCTCATTAGAGCGAACAGCCACAGTCTACGCAGCAAAGCATGTTCGGCATGGTATCCTGCTCCCCAACCAGCATCGAGTACGCAAGCTTAGCGTAATTTCGCGCAGTTGTACCCACTTCAGGCTTGACATCTCGGTAGACATGCACCAGCTGAAGAAACAAAAAGGGCACATAGTTGTGCACCATTCCCCACTCCTTGACCTCGAGTTTGGCCTCGTTGTTGAATGAGGCAATGATGGTGAAGCCCAACGCTTCGAGAGCCTTGATGGCGGTGTCACCACCCTCGGAGGTCATGCACTCCCTTGCGTAGTAGGAGCAGGCAGCGGTATAGGCGACTGCGAGTTCAATTCGAACCTTCTTGGCTGCCTTTCCATTGTACGTACTCTTGATTCCCCTCAAAAGTCGGTTGCCTTTGGGAATGTCGATGTCTCCGGTGCCTTGGAAATGTGCAAAGCACTCGTTGAAGAGAGCAGCACGTCGCTGCATCTGTGTGTTACTAGTATTCTTGCGATCCTTGCAGAGCGCGCATTCGCAAACGAAACCCCAATCGGAGAGATGATCATGCACTTCGCCGTGACATTCCAACGCGCTGGGAGGATGATAGCAGAAGAGCAGCTCGGTGTTGGCAGGGATGTCCTTGGTAGCTCGAACAATCTGCATGTCGCCAATGAAAGAACGGCGGCAGTTGCCAATACAAGAGTGGTTGATCTTGGAAGCCATAAGCCAAATACCGGCGGTGGCGAACGTGCTAAACATGGGCTCCAGCGACTGGCCTCGACCGCGCTCGGCATCAGTCAGGTTTTCGCAAGTCGATCTCGGGGCGCCAAAGGCGTTCATGGCGATTATCTTCTCAATCTTGAATCTAAAGCCTGTTTAGTAATGATTTTTGATACGGGTATGAGCACCTTACGAGTCAACAACCGGCGCGCCATCACACTCTGTGACATCCACCTCGCTGGGCTCTCCATGATAAAGCTCATAGAAGGTAGGAAGGAACTGAGGGTTATGGTACCGCTTCTGGGTAACTTGTGGCAGCAAGTACGCTGGGCCTCCGATGACAATCTTCTTAGTAGCCAGGTTCATAAGGAGACGGGTCGGACTCAATGTCTCATCAACGAAGGAGTATGAGAATGCTTTTTCGCAGAGGAGCAGGTCACCAGCAGCCACAGCCTTGGCCGTAAAGAGGCCGCGACCACGACCGGGGGAGTCGCGAACCTCGACGGGGTTGGAGTAGGTAGCGCAGTCGATCAACGGAGGTGTTGCTTTTGCCTGCTCGTACATGCTCTTGTAGTTGTACTCGCCAGTCCTCTGTTCATGCTGTCGAGCACCAGCGCGTCGGAGTTGGGCCTTGGCCGCCTTGTTCTCCGGGACGCTCTTGAGAAGAGCTTGAAGTTTCGCGTCACATTCTGCGAAGTTGCCAAGGACATAGTGAGCTTGGGCCTGACGATACAGGGTCTTCTCATGAGGTTCGGAGGTCTCGCCATCGAGAGCGGTAGCGTCGGCTAAGGCTTTTGCTGGCCGATCGAGCTTTAGGTTGGCGAGCGAGCGGTTCAGGTAGGTCATTCGTTTCTGCTCGAAAGTCTCTGCCGTCTCGATCGCGAGGGAGTAGCTAAAAGGATGTCAGGAGCCTAAACCTCACGGGGCAGTATCTGATACCACTTACACGCGGTGGGCCGCTGCGTATTGCTTCTCACCCATGCATTTGTTGCCATACATCCGGTAAAAGTCGGTGTTGTGGGGCAAGCCGTCAGGCACGCCGCGATACATGTCGACTCTCCACTTCTGTGGGATCCTTTCATCCCCTTCGCGCAGCCAAACGATATCGCCTGGATGGTCGACTTTCAGAGCGCAAGGCTGGTCGATGAAGTACGGCTCCTTGAGGATAGCAACTGAATTGTGAAGCACAACCTCCCAATGTGGCTCTACCTTGTCTTCGAGCTGCTGGGTAAGTTCGAGGAAAACAGCTGTTCCTTCTTCGTCTTCGACAACGGCTTTGACGGTAGTGGTGTCTCGAACTGGGGGGGTGATAACGCGTACAAGGACCTTCTTACCACGCTGTGGCATCTCGAGGCGCATCTGTGAGAACGAAATGACTTCAAGCTCGGCTGCCGGAGTGATGGACGGTGGGTAAGGGTTTGTTATGAGCATTGCATGACTTGTTGTCTTTTGGTCTTCACGTCTCATCGGTGGTCCCTGGGGTCCGGGCTTAAAATTGCTGATCAAACCTCCGATAACAACTTCGGGAGGGTGGTGGTAGGCAAGATGTCCCTTGTTCTCATTTGCTTTCGCAACGGAACGTTCGAGCCTCTTCATAAGACTGAACTGGTCAGCATTTTTCGAGACGTCATAGGTATCCATGCTGGCAAGGGTAGCTGTGAGGTGATCCTCTGACGTTGAGGTTCAGAGTGTCAAACCTAAGAACAGATAGATCGATGGAGAGAGAAGTAGTCGAAGATGAAAGGTTGAAGAAAAGAAAAGAGTGAAAAGAAAGCGAGGGGGAAGGATGTGAATTCAATCAACACCTGCTAGACAGAAAAGAAATTAACCCCTGTTGTTTGCTTAGGAATATCCATCCTGTGTTACAGTCACTGCCAGCTGGCCATCAGTGCCAGACAATTTTGGATCACTCAATTGTAGCACACGGGTATAGTAATAAAGAAGCAGATAAAAATGGATCAATCAAGTTCAATCTATCCTATCGGAGCATAGCAATGAAATGTGTCAGGGCGACCAACATATAACAGACTGCAGTGGATGGATGGTCTTGTAGTGTTGTCAGATCTCAGGATAGATACTTGCCGCGCCTGTACCACATTGTCTCTACAGCGATTACCAGAATCCACACAGTCTTGATGACCTTTGCTATCTGTATTTTTGAACATAATTGTATACATGCAGACTGCAAGTATGCCGCCCGGTTGTTTCCTTTCGCGAGGTCACTTTCTGACGCGACGTCGCTGTGCCGAGCCGGACGTAACGGAATAACTATTTTGCTTAACGGCCGATCGGCAGGTTGTGCCAGTCGTTGCAATTAAGCTTGCATTAGGCTTTTGTGCACTTGTGCTTGAGTAACCGGAGCTATGCTGGCTGTGTCGCCCGCCGCGCCTCGTCCATAATCTCCGTTAGTAGACGGAGCAGCAGTCCGGTAAACCAGGGCGCATGACCTCGCCCAGCCATGAAAGTACTCAGCCGCCCAAACACAAGCTGGAGTTACATATTAGATGGATTGCTCAAGGCAGACTGCGTCCTTTAAAAAACGCGCTTGTACCTGTCCTGGTGTAGCTATTCATGCAAGGGCCAAAACCTTGCAGTCTGGACCAGTCTTGTGGCGTCCAGAATTAAGGTTAAAAAGGTAGCTTCGCTTAAAAAAGCAACTGCTAACAAATAAACTACCCGGTTTAGGCGATCGATAGTGTCAAATTCCGTAATGTGGAATGAATTGGCAACTGTGGCTGACGATAGACTGTAGGGCTGCATGTCACCATCAAAGGTGTTTTCAGCTGAAAGATGTTCTAGTTAGGACTGTGCGGTATCGATAAATTGTATATCTATCTGGATTCCTTGCTTAATTGCTTGCTGTTTCTGCATATCCTCCACTTCTTCACTCAAATCATGCGTCGCTACCAGCCTCTCCCATTTCTGGCCTCAGTTCTGGTAACCCCAGTATTCGCGGGACCAGGTCAAGATCTCAACGCAATCTGCAAATCCACCGAAGGCGTGTACGGCTGTGAAGAATACATCGAAGTTCCCTATGGCTCAGAGCCTATCACGACATGCTTCGACACAAGTCCCTGCGGTGTCAAGGTTCTGACCACCAGCCGCAACATCTGCGACTTGGTCGAAGCTGCTCTGCCCAATGATGCCAATTACATTGGTGGTTATACTGCATGGTGCCATCGCGCACCGGAAGCTATGACTGCTATCAAGACCGACAAATCTGTATGGGTCGATGGTATACTCGAGAATGCAGAGTACATCCCCTTGGCTCGCGCTCTGGGCATAGAGGAGGTATGTATCGATCAATTTGGTGGCAGGGCTTCCATTGGAGCTAGCATCGCTAATACTAGAGCAGGAACTTACAGGTCAAGGTCTTACAATTGAGAACAACAAAGCCTCTGTTCTTACTAACCAACTGGGGAACAAGGATGGGTGGACTGTTCTCAAAGCAGGAGAGGTAATTTCACAAGAACCATCATCAACCAAGATCGCAGACTCATCAGACAATAGATAACTACACCAAAGTACTTTGAATTGGTCGAACGTCTAATTGCTTACCAAACTTGTGGTTCGAGTGACTGCTGGGAGAGTTCACTCCAGAATGTCATGAACTGGTTCATCGAATGGATTCCTCGAGGCACCGAGATCAGAAACGGCAAACTCAACACCATGCTCAAGGGATGGGAAAATACTTTTGCTACTCCATACAAGAATCGCATCTCTGCTATTAAGTCTGGAGCTAGTACCGTCCAGACACGGGTCAAGGCCGTTTCCACCAAAGTCGACTCTATCAAGAAGAGCATTTGTGCAAAGAATGCATGCAAGGGCAAGACTGCTTCCACGTATCTCAAGAACGGTCAGATAGCCATCCCAGTACCGTTTACTGTTACTAACTTGATGCAGTTGCGACTACTCTCCAAGCTATCAAAGACCTGTCGAATATCGTTGCGTCGGCGAATACCGCAGATGAAAAGAGAAAGTATATCTACTACAATTTCCTCGGAGACATCCAAGCCTCCTACAACCTTCCACCTGACATTCTCGCTCCTAATAACCTCAACGATCTTCTGGATGACGGGAAACTCGACACTCTTCGCGGTATCATGCATGGGTTTGGCACAGTAACCTCTGAGCTACCTATGTATGCACTCGATATCAAGAGAAATCTAATCCCTCTTATCCTCCTCACCAAGCACGAGAGCAGATCTCGCGAGGCGCTGAAGAAGGTCAACAATCAGCTTAGTCCCAACTGGAAGAACAACAAAGAGCTTTCCAAGACTGCTTCATCTCGCAAAGTCCGCGATGGCTTTATCCAGATCCAATCTCTTCTCAAGAAGGAGCTTCAAGGTTCTCTGACTACTCTGAACAACGCCATAGACGCTTTCAATAAAGACTTTAATAAGTTTCCCTTGAGAGGGAATAAGATGGAGATTACATGGGGCGCTGCTCCTTATGATCGCTGGGTTAACCTTCAGTTCAAATATCCGTGCAGAAAGGAAGTCACAGAAACATTCACCGAAGAAGGCTTCTCTGAAGATTTTACGTGGTCGAAGTTCAGTCCTTGTACATTCACTGCTCAGAGGGTCGATCTTCCGAAGGGTTGGATTCCGTATCTCAAGTATCGATTTGTTAAGGGATAATTGCTCAATTGGTCACTTAAAGTCAAAGCTGCCCACATCACACTTCCATTACAGAGTTAAAGAAATAAAAGTCTCATTGAATCCCACGTCCCCTTTTGTCTAAGAAAAATACCATCCTTCACCCCTCCTAAAGTGGCATCAACTACTTTTTATCGAAGCTCAATACGGGGTAGATCCGTAAGTGTAGCTATCATCAGGCTCATCCTGAACACAGTCTGCGCATGTGTTCTCATCACACTTTTCATCCGTAGTCTTCGTGCACTCTTTCTTATCCTTCTTATCTTGGCATTCTTCTGTCGTCGCGCTGGTAGGGAAGAGCCTCTTTTTGTGGCAAACCTTGCACTTGAAGCCGGGGACTGTGACAGTACACATTGTGAGGAGTGGAAACTTTTGTTGTTTGTGAAAGACTTGTTTGTTTGGTAATGTTGTTTGGATATTGTGCTGGTGGATTTGTTGGTGAGATGAGAACTGGTGGATATCCCAGCAGACTTATACTATGCTGTCTCTTTCAAGGTTCTCCGATGCACTCGACTAGTCTAAGAGGCATTGACATCAGTCTTGGCTACAATAGCTCTTGATCAAGCCAGTTACAAGCAGGAAAGGCTGATTCATGGCGCATCGTGACAGCAATTAGCTTAAATATGTTGCACACGTCACTTAATCGGGTCCATGGAGATAGCTAAGAGCCTCTGATTGAGATTACCACTAAGAATTGGGAGGCATTCTTCCACTCTACATCATTAGTCACATCAGAGTTGTCTTTATCACTGAATACTACAAGGTTTACATCTAGTCATTGTAATATTAACTCTTTTTATTCTTTTCTGGCTTAGCTATGCATCTTAAACCAAAGAGTCCTTAGGCAAAAGAGGGGCATCGCTATCCTCCCAAGGGTTCATTCTCTCAGCAGCTCTCACCATCTCGACATGCTTGTCGCTTCGGGGAGTAATGCTGTAAGCGTAATCAACAGGGTGGCTAATAAGTCCAGGTGTACCGTCAACCACAACGTCAATCTCCTTTCCATTCTCGTCAACAGCCTTGCGCATGTTGAACACAGCCAAGAGTCGTGCGCAGGTCATGAAGACACTGTCCTCAGCAAGGTAACGACCGGGGCAGATTCGACGTCCATATCCGAAGGCAAAGTCACTTGGGTCAGGCTCGTTGCGAGGCGCGATGTATCGCTCGGGCTCAAAAGCAGATGGGTTGGGGTACGTCTCGGGATCGTGAAGGAGAGCCCAGGTTGAGGGGATGAGGTAGGTGCCCTTGGGGATTTGGTAGCCGTTGTACTCGAGCTCTTCGGTGGTCATGTGGGTTGTAGTAGTGGGGACAACAGGCATCCATCGAAGTGCTTCCTTGGACAAGGCGTCGACATAGGGCATATTCTCTTGATCGTCAAAGTTGGGGAGTCGTTCACCTCCAGTAACACGGTCGATCTCCTCTTGGGCCTTCTTCTGAACCTCAGGGAAGGAGATCATGGCGAGAACAAAGCTGCTGATGGTTGAGACAGTAGTATCGGCACCACCACCGTACATAATGGTAGCAGTGGCCTTGACAGCGTCAATGTCTTCCTTGGTAGGCTCTCCAGTACCCTTCTCATTCTTGAAAGACTTGCTGCTCATGAGCTGAGACACATAGGAAGGTCGGTTTGTACCGCTTGCCATCTGGTTCATAACAAAATCGTAGGGGATATCCAAAGCCTGGTCGGTAACCTTTCGCCACTCCCTAGCAGTCTTCTTGAAGCCAGTACCGGGGAACCAGTCGGGAAGATCATTAAGACCGGGGATGATGTCGACAGCCCATTGAAGAGGAACGAAGGCTGCTCCAAAGTTGGTCATCATGGTCTCAATAAGGCTGACGAGAGGGTCGACCTTGCTGGGTTCGATGTTGTATCCGTAGATGATTCGGAGGATGATGGCGCTGGCTTCACTATAGCATATATTGATTAGTCGTTGTTCTTGTCGCTAATGGGATAAAGCTTACGTCTTGATGTGTTTCTGGAAGTCCTCAGGTCGTTCAATGGTTCGGATAAGGAAGCGAAGAGATTCAAGGTCTTGAGTGTCTCGGAATTCGGAGCAGATCAGCTTGGTGCCCATCTGCTGGTGCACCAACTTGCGGTAGTATCGAAACTTGTCGCCGTAGGGAATAAGAGGAAGCATCACGTGGAAACCACAAAGCTCGCCTCCAAACTTGGCACTGGGGCGAGAAGAAGTCTTGGTAGACCTCTTCTCGAGGAGCTCGTGCATGGCATCAGGGCTGTTGAGGATGATCATGGGCTGGCCCATGACATTGAGAGAGCTAATCGGTCCATAGAGCTCCTTGTGCTTGGCCCAGTGCTTGTACTCCGCTGTTCCGGTGGGCGGGAGGTCGAGGAGGTTGCCGATGATAGGGAGGGGCTTGGGTCCAGGCGGAAGAGGAAGACCTGTCTTCTTCTTCGGGACTAGGACATAGTAGACGACGAATATGGCGAGAGCCACAGCCGGCAGAAGTAGTAACCCCATGATGACAACAGCAACACGGAAAGTCAATGCTATCGAAACTCAAAAATGACTGAAGCGGCATGCGAGCAAGAGCTATATATGGGTGCTCAGAAAAGCCCCTCCATATCCAAGACAATCACAAGCCAACCAAGCTTCGACTTTTTTGCACCCATGCTGCGTAAGCTTCTGCAGTGAAACAGCTGTTGGTTGTCCTCCAGGGCTGCACATGCGTGGGTCTTGATACAAGGGGATCTTTTGAATCCTCACTATCTCACTCGCCAACAATGCGAGTCAGCTAAGGGTTGCAACGTCGACGGTGCACAGTCGAACGGAGAGAAACCTCAATTTGGCTCCTGAAGGATTGAGCCCGACGCCTGCACCCTGTCCGCATACTGCATGCACTGTCTAGTTTGCATGTCTGCATGTACGTACGGGGTCATCTTGACCCAAAGCTCTGCCGAGATGGGGTAATGATATTCGTATCCCTCGGCACTCTTCTGGATTGCACTGCAGCTTAGGCGAGGAAGATAACAGCCCCGTGGCAGCGAGGATCAAAGCTAACCATCCTGAATGTCATCTGCGGTAATTAATTGACAGTATCTACAGTACACGCACGCACGTCTATAATAACTCACAGATACGATGAGGATCGCCATAAATCTCCGCAAAAAAGGTGAGACGTGACAGCACTAAATACATACCGAACCAACAACTGAGTCCCCAGCGAATAAGGATATTCACTTTTGTAAGGAAGGACCAGTCACGGCGAAACGGCTTTGAGCCCTTTTGAGTTTATACTAGGGTTTCACTCCAGGATTATTGACAAGGAACGGCCCGGGATTCCTGCATCTGCACCAGAAGGATCGCCATGCTCGTTTACCGAAATAAGGACGTGTGCGGGCACAGTCGGTGAGGCGAGCAAATCCCCATCGTTGAAGAAAAGAAAATGTGATCAGGACAAGAGATCTGAAGAGGGGACAATGCAGCTCTACATGCTGCCCCCACGCGACCATCAGACGATGAAAGAGGTGATAGGTGACAGGTGAGGAAGAATTGATATACGATGCTATGAGCAAGACTTGAGACAGCTGCGTCAGCTTGTACAGTAAAACGCAGTGATAAGCTTAGCATCAACCGTCAACCGTTAAGACAGTGGCTACAGCCCAGGTTGGTCAAGTCAGTGGGCGAGTCATGGTGTCTCCATCACTTTCTTTAGCGAAAACAGGGGTCTTTACAAGGGTCGTTCGTCCTTGTGTCGGTAGTTGTCGATCGCCTCAGGCTCGGAGGTTGCTTTACCCGCTGTTACAGTGTTGTGATAAATCCTTCGAGTCGAACAGGGTCCCCGTACCAATTGATGCCGTTCTATACTAAATTAAACTGTTCTAAACAAGACAATTGAACCAACACCCAACAAGGCGCGAGCATAAACTCCACCGTATTCCGTCCAAAGCCGACCGTGGAGACAGAACAAGCATAAACATGGAGCCGCTGAAACGGTAGCCGAAAGAGTTCCAGTTTCTTGTAAACTCTATTTAGGCGAAGACATCGTCGGACCGGTATTGGAATGCTACTGTACAAACTGTGGCAGCGCGATGGATGTAACTTTATCCCAGCCTTCCCACGTTGACTCTGTCGTCGCGTATCCAATCCATTGGCACTTGGACTGAGGTTCTTCCAGGTTATCGCCCATCGCACGCGACCCGAGGATCTTAAGGACGTGGTGCTTGCGCATCACTCTCGTGGCCTCCCTGTTTCCTCCAGCACAGGATGACCAATGGCGCCATATCTTTGTGCATGATCCCTTCCGCTTCCCAGGTATCGTCGCTCCCGTTGTCCCATTAGATTAGGAGAACAACGCAGTCCCGGTCGAAGAGCCTCCATGCCAAAGTCTTATTAACAGGGTATCAGTGGTTCGATGCGGTCGCTGGGGATAGTTGGGGGGCTCGTCTCCGTTCGACTTCCGCTCGGGCGGCTTTGACGTATTCTTCCAATAGGCGGGGGAACGGAAGCGTCGCTTGCGGGCATCCAGGGTCTATCTGGTGAATCTGTAGAAAAACGTGTTAAGACGTCTCGCACATGGCTATGTATCATCAAAGACTTACCAGCAATCCGTTCGCACGCTACCGCGCCTTCTCTTACGTTCCTTCGCGCCCGGTATGGGCCTCGGTCTCGCGGGGCAGGTGTCTCTGGCGGTAATACAAGCCCTATTAGAGTCAGAGACAATGCTGTCACGGATGTAAACTTGGCCTATAGCCAGAACATTACAATCAAATGGTGATCGTCGCAAGAAGAGAGATCAATTCGAGGGGTTGCTTACCACGCTCCAACCAGCGGCGCTGGTCAGTTATCCATCGACGATAATCCTCCACAGGAGAGTCGTGTCTCGGGTTCCGACGAGCACCAGCATCAGACGGACCTTCAATTGTCGAATACAGCTGCTCACACGAACGGGGATCGGGAAGTTGTGTTATGGTTCACGCAGTCGCTCACAGGTCGCAACGAAGCGCAAATTGGAGGCCGTCGCAGACGAGTGCGCAATTGAGACTGGGAGCTGACAGCCTTACCAAGAGCTGATCTTCAAGGATAAAAGCCTGCACCCTTCTTGTCGCATCACACATTGCTGTCGGTCTGCTCTCTTGTTGCTTTCGCCCGGGAAGTTATTGGATCAGAAGCAGCGTGCCCTTAAGATAATGTGCGGCGCCATTCGTTACTGTTGAGCGCGACAAGGCCGCCGGGGCCCAACGATCGGGTAGATGGATCAAATCGTGGTTGATTACGATAATGATTCGGAGGCTCTTTCAAGAACATTAAAGCGTCTTTCGCGATTCTTGACAATCTCTCGTTGTATCCATTGATGGAGGTGATAAGCATTAATTGATTGATGTCCCCGGTAGAAATTTAGTGGCCGTCGCGGGGCCGGCTGGTAATCTTAGATCCCCAGGGCTTAGCTACAGTGCCCCGCCTCTGCTAATTTCATCCCCCCCCGCTTAGATTAAGCCCCATGAGACGGTCGGGCCATTTCACGTCAGGTTCCATCAGAATCGTTGGCTAAGGTCTTTGCAGTCGTGCAACATGAGTCTGGAGAACATTCCAATTAAATCGCTAGCCGAATATTGCGATGACCATTTCCAACAATAAGAAAAGGCTGTGATACGCTTCAGAGGTGGGTGCCGCGTTCTCTCGCTGGGAAGGAATGCAGTACCTCCCAGTCGCGTCAACAGATGTTGCCAATCATCAACACCACCATCATTGCGATCGCTAGGGATGGAGCATCTGTCCCATATGAGAAAGTCTTGCATCTTTTTCCGAGACCTGCATAGCTTTGGACAGGGATCTTTTCCACCAGCAGACTTGCAGAACTGTAGTGTAACGCATCACCTGGTGCGTTTGCCAGTGAGATCTCGACACATCGCAGAAGGTTGCTGCGATGATACAGGGTAGATGTTCGCCCAAATCCAGCATCACACAGAGTTTCTCTTCCTAAAAGGTTTGACGGATCTTGGAACGCTCTGCTGCACGAAAGGCAATATTTGGCGATCCCAACTTGCATCCACTTGCGTATCCCCTTGACTTTGATCTGTTCAGACCTGTAGAGGTGGCATATAATGGGCTTAACCCCCACACAAGCAGCTTCAATGCGTTGCATAGAAAGGAGTCGCTGTGTGTGCCGAAGCGAGTACTAGTCTAGGATTTTCTGTTGCTTCTGCATGCGTTCAAATAACGCCCAGCCTGCTGCACTGGTAGGGAGGCCTTTAAACGACGTGAGGTCGCAATATGGCTGGGAGCAAGGAGCATTTATTCCGATGGTGGCGTTGAGTCTGATGCTTCAAGCTGCAGAAGAACATCTGATAACTTATATGAGATTCCCGAATGTAACTCCGATCCAACGTGGAAGCTGTTGGTACCTGGCACCATGACCATTGTGTTGGTCGCTGGCCAAGACTCTCCAAGGCTGGGCAGCCACAAAAGCGCAGCGTTAAACATCATCATCAATCTTGGCCCAAAAGACTATGACTATAGGGCGCCGTGCCTATTTATATGCGTGCTCAAATACAGAACTCAGTGTGTGGGATATCGGTGACTGCGCGGGTAATCGTTGGTGTTTTGTCCAAGACAGCTGTCGCGTTGGCCCAGCCATGCGAGACGATCGATCTATGCATCTTCCAAGATCACATATCCACATTCATGAACTGCCATGGCTGTTTGCTTTGCTCAATTCTGACGTCTCAATCCGGCGACTTATCTCGGAGCCGTGGAAGCAACGTTGTTGACGCTGGTGACTTTGCCGACGGGCAGACAATTATAGTTGTTGGGGCACATAATGGCAACTTGGCAACTTCAATATGCGAATGAATTATCCCTCTATTACGAGTATCCGTCGCTACAAAGACATTGTGAAGTGATCTATCTGGGTATCATATTCCAGCCATAGAGCTTGCGCCCAGGCCCATTCACACCTTGTAGACCCGTCTTCCACGCAAATGTGAATGCTTCAGGGCCACTTCTGCTCTGCCCTGAATGCTTCGAACTTGCGCCTCAAGTCGGCAATATACTCCTTGATCCTATCGTTTACTTGATCCACACGCGCAATCTGGTTTCTCGACTCTCGCAACACGGCATCCGACTCGTAGTGAGGATTGAGCGGTTCGTTGCCCTCGATGGAGTTTGCACGATTGGCGCGGACCCGTTTCTTGTGCGACAACTCTTGGGGAGCGTGTGTATCATCCTCTTCGGGGATCGGGGGAAGGGCCGCGGGGTTTCTTATATTGTACGGGGCGTCGCTTCGAACGTGGACGAGTCGGAGTGAGGGTGGAAGTATTTCAGGCGCTGAGCAGCTGTGTCAGTTGACGGCGAAGAAATTAGGCAGTGATCTTACCAGCGGTTTCTGGTTCTTCCATCAGATCTGTGCAGTACCTGAGCGTCCAGGTCATGGGGTCGTACCTCCACAGGTACTGCTCATCTTCCAGCTTCGCGAGCTCTTCCGATTCCTCCAGGGTTTCGGAAGGCGTAGCGGGAGGGTTTATCAGCTTCTTTACTCGATCGAGGTCGGCCTCAGTCAGCGTTATGACTGGACTATTCGAGTTGGGTTTCTTGGAGGCCATCGGCGGTGTCGTTTGTGACGGGGGCAGGCATATTTCTTCCCAATAGATCTTGGATCTTTTAGCCTCGGTCAAGTTTCGAGGCTCCAGCATGACGGCGAGCGAGCGCAAAGCAAGTGACCAAGCGTCGCGCAATGTAAAGATCGGGGGACGGCGAATGTCGTGGTGTTGCGGGTTTCCTGCGATGGGTAGCGATTGAACCGTGTCTGTGAGCAACTCCAGAGAATGACTCTAGAGCATGCAGAAGAGCGCTTCCATGATGACGGGCAACAGTGAAAGCAAACGCGCTGGAGATAGGATTTCAGGTCAACAGCAGCCAGCCGCTTGGTGTTTGCTCGGCAGTGGTGTAGCAGTGCCAAACAGGTGGCCGTCAGCTGCTTAGCAGAGTGACTGACTGCATTATGTCGAAGGGAGCATTGGAAGCCTGTATTACCGTTTCGAACTCATGGAAGAAAGTAATCTCAGCAGGCGATTGAAGTACAGCAATCACACAGAGTGCTGGGCGACAAATGACCAGCATGGCGGCTTTTGGAGTTAGCAATGGTGAAGCAGTGGGAGACGCGTCGTTGTACATGACGTCAGGTCCGTAGCAAAAGCGCACGAGCAGATGAGATTGTCCTTGCCCATCTTCGCAGTGTCCGCGACCTCTGGAGCCCGAGCTTACAGCGAGAAATGTTCAATTGCGGCTGAATGGAGCAAGGCGCAACAGAGCGTCGCAGAAAGATGGCAGTCTTCAGTTCGAGATGGTGAACATTCGCCGACACCCAGCAGCTGATAAGCTTATCGGTCGCCGACCAATAATTGGCTGCATACAGACAACAGTGGAGAGATGCACTAACAATTTATTTCCACTTTGGCTTCCATGGATCTTCAATCCATCCTAATCGCAAACAGTGGGCATTAACAGCGGTCGCAATAATTAAATATCATGTCGCTCTCGCTCAACTGCAAAAGTAACAGATTCCACATCTTTGTAGATAAATCTTAGACTAGCTACCCATCTCAGCAGACGCGTGACAGAAGAATTGTCTTATAAAGCTTAGGGCGCCAAAATAAAATAGCCCAAGTGCTGGTCTAAGCTGGCATGAGGTGACCGAACTATTTCGTGTCTTGCTTTCGGTACTTATTTCTTCTGACACTCTGACGATCAACCAACGATACAAATAAAAGCCTCGAATGGGCGGAGAGTGATTGTACCCTGCGACAAGTCAACATCGGGGTAGTTGGACAACAAAACCTTGCCCGATTGAATGTCCGTAGAAGCAGGTACCGGCCAGTCAATTTGTCGGTCCCGAAAGCTGCAGACAACAACCACCTTTTGCTTGCCGTTGGACCGAACATATGCGAAGATATCGTTGTTCTCTGCATCGAGCATCTTAAAATCACCGTAGATAATAATGTTCTTCAACTCCTTTCGTAGCATGAGCGCCGATCGCCAGTACTCGAAAACGCTACCTGGTGTCGCGACTTGTGCTGCTGCGTTCCACGTCTTGTAGTCGTCGTTGACTCTGATCCAGGGCGTACCTGTTGTGAATCCCGCATTGAGTGTGTCATTCCACTGAACTGCTGTTAGCATATTGCCTTCCAATGGTCTCATTACTTACCTGCACTGGTGTTCGTGCATTATCTCGCGCCTTGAGCTGATACTCCTTTCGGGCAATCTCGAGAACCGCCGCATCCGAACCCGTCATCTGCTTCAGCCTTGACGTAAATCAGTAACAACACAAGTGAACCGACAGCGGGGTCTTACTCTTCCCAATGATTCAATGTTTCCAGATCACGATGCTCGGTCATCTCCCAGTCTTTCGGCATGTTGGCCATGCCCAATTCTTCTCCCTGATAGACGAAGACTGTTCCGCTTTGGAAACAGAGAAACGTGGCTAGCATTTTCGCTGATAGTGCACGGTGTATAGGCTTATCGGATGCCCATCGGCTGACAGTGCGGGATTGATCGTGGTTCTCAAGGTACAGGGCATTCCAGCCCTTGTTCTGATACATAAAGGTTTGCCACTTATTGACAATTGCCTTCAGATTCTTCATCTCCCATTTTCGAGGGGAGAACTTTCCTTGGTCGCCGTGATCCATGTCAACGCTATCAACAGTCGGTCAGCCTAGTCTGTATCGAAGTGACGAACCCGACGTCGCCTTACATCCCAAAGTTGAAGATCATGTTCAGCTCGCCGCGGCTTTCCCCAACACTCTTGATGATTTCTTCAGGATCCTCCACCGCAGGCATCTCGCCAACGGAGAAAGCATTGTACTCTTTAAGAATCGCGCCAATATCACGGAGATACTCGTGGAGTCGAGGACCGCAAGCGTAGTGGTCATGGCCCCATTGGTACTTGGATCCAGGGTTTCGTATCCGCGCATCCGGCAATCCATCAGATTTGCTGATGAAGTTGATCACGTCCATACTGAAAGGTTAGAATGCTTGGGACAAAGGCAAGGGCAAGGCCGCCACATACCGGAATCCATCAACGCCTTTCTCTAGCCAGAACCGAATGATGTCGTGCACGGCTTCGCGCACAGGAGGATGTTCCCAGTTGAGGTCAGGTTGTTCTTTGGCGAATATGTGGAGGTAGTATTCATCAGAAGCTGAGTCGTACTCCCATGCACTACCTGAAAGAAGTTAAAAACTAACGAGAGGGCAGAGTCAGGTTCGTAATACGCACCACTAAAGCAAGAAAGCCAGTTGTTGGGAGGTTGTCGCTCGCCATTCTCATCGTAACGAGGCTTCCGCCAGATATACCAATTCCTATAGGGATTGCCACGGGACGATCTAGATTGTTGAAACCACTCATGCTATACAATTTGTGAGTGATGCTAGTAGATGAAATGCAAAGATGCCTACCTGATCAGAGGTATGATTGACGACAAGATCCATCAGAAACTTCAGCCCTCGGGCGTGCAGACCATCGATTAGCCGTTCAACATCAGCCATGGTTCCATACTGAGGATCAATGTCGCGATAATCAGACACATCATATCCCATATCGACCTGTGGCGATGGGTACACAGGACATAGCCAGACAATGTCGACGCCCAATTGCGTGAAATAGTCCAGCTTTTCAATCACGCCGGGAATATCGCCTATACCATCTCCGTTGGTATCTTTGAAGGAAGAAGGATAGATTTGGTAGACCGATGCCTCCTTCCACCATGCTGGAGTCACTGGGCTGGTCATGTCTTGTTTGGTAGACGTGTTAGAAGATGGCGGATGTGTCGTAGCAAGAAGCAATAGCAAATGCGTGAAATATTCTTTGTTAAGAAAGGAGACAGAAATGGGAGAATGGGAAATGTGCCGCAAATACCGATAATCCTCCCACGTCTGGATAGATGATGCGTTGAAGAGGGTGTCATCTTACCGGCATTCCCCCAGTCAATTCATTTGAGGCCCTACCGGCAATACTCCAGCTGGTGCGGGCACCTATTAGCACATGTTCGGAGTCTTTCGAGTCCGTTCACACACGAACAGTGCCAGCTAAAGGTTACGTTCAGGTAGACATTCATGGGAATTCTGCTCTGTAAAATAGCTTGGATCTGTGGCCCTGTCATAAAATATGCCATCACCGGTTTGGCACGCCTTTTGGAACATCAAGGTGCTGGTCTTAACAGAAAAGGAGAATGCGAAAACGCTCTCATTTATTAAATAATAGACATGTAAAATGTTCGATGTTCACGGGTTTAGCTTGTAGAAGGGAGGGCTACCCTATGGCAATACACGGCGCAATCGGCAGGCGAAGTCTATATAAGTAAAGACTGCAAACCATCCTGCAACAATAGCTATTCCTCCGGACTCGGAGATCATCCCCGAATAGCTCAGCTGGAAGAGCGTTCGACTGTAATTGTTATATGTCATCGAAAGGTCACTTGTTCGATCCAGGTTTCGGGGAGCTGTTTTTTTGCATTTTCCTCTTCCAACAAACCCCGCCTTTTGTCCACAACCCACCTATGTATGACCTTCCAGTAGTTCTCACCCAACAAAGTTACATCCAAGATAAAATGATTGACATGCAGACCAATTTGAATGAGCTTCGAAATGGCAAAGATAAAATAAATAATGGCAGAGCTAGCGAGCTGACCGGCTGCGAATTCAATACTTGTTCTTTTGTCATCAACTCCCTATGCTATAGTTTACCACCATCAGCGCAATTTTACTATCTCCTCTGGATGTCTCCGAGACCCTGGTACCCATAACCCAATCGCGAGATAGAGCTATTCTCCCCAATGAGCAGCCTTCTAAATGTTAAAAACTGGCAACTCAATTTAACCCTAACCTAACTCCCCATTACAGTCCTCGCGCACTCATCATGGGGAGGAAGTAAAGGGAGATCCACCAAGCTGCCACGAGTCGGAAGCTTGTCTGATCACTCTTACGACTGCGGCAGATGAGCATGTGAGCTGCTACCAGAGCCCCAGTAATCATGGGCAGCATACAGCCCACGACGCCGAGACCCCAGTAAAGGGGACAGACCGCGGACCAAATGCAAACGGCTGTAGCTGTGATCCAGCGTGTCGGGGCGTCGCCAAGAATCAACGGGAAGGTCTGGCGGTCGATCAGCTTGTCGCCTTCCTGGTCACGCAGGTCTTGAACCTGGATGGTGGTGACGACTAGGAGGGCAGACATCAGGAACCAGCCTAGACCCTTGTTGGTGAACTCAAAGTCAACATCACTGTTGGCCTGGATGGCCATGACAGCTACACGGAGGGTTGCCACACGGTTGGTGGTGATTCCGCAACCATTCATCAGGGCTCGCTGCCACCAGCTCTTGTCACCCCAAGCACGCTCGTTATAAAGCCACGTGCAGAAGAGATAGAAGCAAGTCTCTTGCCAACCTCCCATGACAGTGTAGCACAACGTCAGGAGTGAGGCAATCGCCACCAGCTGCCATCGATGGGTCAGCTCAGGTGAGATGCGACCAGCTGGAATGGGTCGCCAAGGCTTGTTTGCGCCATCCTCGATGACAGATTGAGGCTGACGCTGGTTTCCGAGATTGAAACACAAAGTCAAATGCCAGGTAAAGTAGAGAGCCACAAGGATCCCTTTGCCCATATCTGACCAGTGGATATCTGCATTGCAGATGGTTCCTGGACCGGCCAGAATCCCTGCGATGGCAAACGTGGTGTTGATACCAGTGGAGGTGGGCATATCACTCTTTGTGAACATCCATAATGTGACACAGTGGTAAGCGAGCTTCTGCATGAAGCTTGACTTGTCCTCTTGTGCATTGTATGCTACCTCAATGTCAGCCACGCGTGGAAGTGGATGCTGTTGGTTCAGGGGTGCTTACCGGAATGATGGTCCATTGGCTTATTTTCCATCCATTGTGTTGAAGTATGCAACGAAATGGGGGTGTTATGTCGCCTAGTGATTGTGACAGACTTGCTAGCCATTGTGACGGTGATAGACGAGGAAGATGTGCAGAAGGAAACCAAGAAGCTGTCTTAAGAACCAGGATGGACTGAAGAGGCAGATCCAAGTGAGAAGACGTCACTATTTATTTGTCCTGCCAAAGCCAGTATCGTCATCACTACCCCCGCCGCAGCCCCCAAGTCCCATAAAGGAACGCGTAGGAGCCATGAAAATTTCCAGTTCACCGAGGCTATGGAGTTTCAGGGCAGACACTAGTAATAGCGATCGTCAACGTAAATTTTGGTACGAGGTCTAGGAGTCTTTGATGAATTGCTGGGCTATGCAAGGGTTCGTGATGAGAACGACCCGGCAGATGTAACCTTGCCCGACCCCATCGGTATTGTAACCCACAGGCCCCAGGGTCCAGCCATCTGGGTCGAGGTTACAACGATAAGGAGGATCTGCATATTGGATAAACGACGGAAAAAGATATCCCAGACTATTGGGTTTGGAACAAAGTATTGAGCGGTGAGAGTGATGTAGTATCTTGGCCAGGGCAAGTGAAGATGAGCGATGGTGTGGAACTTTCCATGACGAATGGTAGATCCTAGCAGCATTCCTTAGTCTAACAGGAACGGGTGGCAATGTCTTTCCAAACTGCCGGTATAATCCCTGAGGGCATAGTATCATCCGAGGTTACGGAACCGTAAGTCAAGGTTGCATGATCTCGTATATTGAGTTATGGAATATCTGGTAGAAGGGTCTGAGAAGCTTGCCGTAAGACGAAACGACTAGTTCAAGATCTCTTCTCATAGCTTCGCCGAACGCAATGGGTCAAGATCCCCTGAATCAAGCTTTTCTTTATGGTTACATTGAAGATAAGGTAAAGTTGTCCCGAAAGCACAGAGGCATTTGGACATCGTTTCAAGCTTCATTTGGAAAGAAGAGTACTCAAATTTAATGGGAAGTCCTATGGTTGGGTATGGCGAATAGGAAAAGGCTCTTGTGCAAATATCGAAAAAATACTTCGAATGACTGACTTTGTCAAGGAAAATTTCAACTTGAACTATTCCAATAGGCCAGTTAGGTAACAGAAGAAATATCCTCTAAATCTTCGGCTACTATAGTAAAGTAGCCTAACTGCTAGTCTAAGCTAGAATGAAGTAACCGAATTATTTCATCTCGTATACATCCGGGGCTGATTCTTCTGATACCTTGAGGCGGCCGGAGGTACACCTTTCGATTACAAGAAGCAGCGAGCACAACGTCATTATATTAAGTCTATTTGGTCTAAGCGCTGATTATGTATGGTAGAAACAAATATCTAAGAGTCCCAGATCGGGCCAAATGCTGGAACACCCAAAGCCTGCAGATCCAAGACCAGATCTATTGTAAGTTTGGGATTTGAAATAACTATCACGGCCTCACTCTCCGTCTTTTTATACAAGTCAAGAACCGTAGGTAGAGTGTTTGGCCTTCCCATAGTTGAAGTGTTGTGAATATGTGCGTCGTCTCCCATCTCCTCGATAATGGAGGCAATGTTTGGTCCGTAGGTCTTGAAGGGGTCTCGAGTCGACCAGAAAAGAGTGACTTTGGTCTGCTTTGCCAGAATCACGGGGAGGCACGGAGCAATACCTGACCCAGTAGCCACCAAAACAATACTCTTGAACATGGGGGCAATGCGCAAAATACCGCATGTTGGTGTACGCCGAGCCCAGATATAGCGAGGAGGGTCGGTGACGAGCTTGTTGGTCCAATCGCCAGCGTTGGAAACTACAACTGAAAACCCATTCTCCTTGGGGTTGTTAACAGTTGCAAATGCATGCCACTCCATCAATGGACGAGAAGAGAGACGGATGGTTGTGCCAGGCTGTGGGTTGGCATAGTCGAAGTACATCCTAAGGGCGTGTGTTGAGAGTCGCTCCGATTCCACTTCAATCTTGCGACAGTTAAGCCAAGTTGAAACGACGCAAAATGTAGCAATAAAAAGCAGCCAGATATTAGCACTGCAAAAGACGGAAGCAGCAAGTGATGCACCTGGAGCTGTACCGAGCCTTGCTTCAAGAATCGTCATAGCCCATAACAGGATAAGAGTAGACCAGCCAGCGAATCGGTGAACAGCCTCGAAGGCGTTGTGAAGTTTGGCACGGATCGAGGGATATGCCATAACCAGCATCGCCATGAGGAGTAAGTCCAGTAGATAGACCACGATAATATGAGCCCACATAACAGGATCACGAATATCCGCTTCGTGGAAACTCCTGCTCTTTTGGATCGAGTACAAGATGAACCAGAATGCGGCAGCCACACCACAGCCGCTGTGAAGACCACCGAGGTGATAGATCTTGCCTGCTCGCTCCCTCATCCATAGCGGCCATGTTGTCGGAATAGAGGTGAATATATAGTAGAGCCCGTTGACGATGTGCTCTTCTCGAATGGCGATAGAGACAACAAGATTGATCGATGTTGCCAGACCACAAGTTGAAGAATCAGGTTTCCCATTGAGCCACCACAGCCAGAGAAAGGCGATGGCGCCTATGAGATTTGAACAGAATACGAATGTAAAGAGAAGGCGGTATTCGGAAGAGATGAATCTCAGGAAACGAGTAAGTGACAGGCATCCAGGCCTGCTGGAAGGCTGCTTCTCAGCGGAAGCCATGGTTATTTGATAGGGTGGGATTTGAACGAAAGTAGGTATAAGCGAGAAAAGAGCGATTGAAAAATGACAGATGGACCTCGAACTGGGTAAGATAACGGGCTGCCCAAGAGTAGGTGTTCAGAGTAGCGACCAATGTCATATACCAACTGCTAATCGGGAGTATCGGATGATTATCCAAGGGTACCGAACGACTGGTGATGGCTTATCAGCTCACCATGCGTAAGTGCTGCTGGGAACTGGAAGCTCCTGCTGAAATGTTAACCCTTGACGTTTTCCAGGGCGGTGCTACGCGTATCAGCCCGTATAGCTGAGCCGTCGATGCAGATCAATCCACTATCTTGAGGAGAAACTTACTGATAATTACACAGCAGTGCTTCTGAGAATGGAGTCCGAATCCTTGTATGTACACTTTGTTTCTTGCTGTCGGTATGATATGTCTTGGCAAAAGACTTCAACTTCCTTCCGGCCGTTCTAACATGGAGAGCCCATTTTATACTCCCCTTTCAACTGAAAACTCTTCCTGTCCCTTCTGAAATTTGAATTCTGTGTCCTCTGAACCTTCGATTACATTTTTTAAGAGAGTGAACAAGCTTCACACAAAAAAGCTAGAATGTACATTGAACCATTACCAACATAAAGCTTAGAGAATGGTTTCCTAACAAGAATATTTCTCGAGTGCAATATGATAACTGCATTGGATTATGGAATCTTTTGCGACACTGCCATCGGGCTATTACGAAAGCTCTCCGAGGCCAGCTTCTTTTACCTTGGAGGCTAAATAATTTGGATCGTCCATGAACTGAAGAGTTACAGTGAAGAAATCCTACCAGAGGATGACTGGGGTGTTGGGCATCAGTCCTGAGGATATCACTGTGAGAGTGACACTGATGCATGGGGATGTTACTGAGCCAGGGTTCCGTAATAGGCTTGAAAGGTTCTGCAGGCGAAACATGCCCCAGTAAGTGAATGGCTGATTTGACAGGTAGTTTGGGAGAACCCTGCACTGGTTCATGGGAATGAAAAGTAAGGCGGAGCACGTTTAGTAACCTTTGCGGAGAAAGCTTGGGATGACAGCTGTAGATCACTCTCCAGAATTTGTTTCCCTTTGTTGCTTGCTTTTTGGCTTTTCTGGTAAGGCCGACAATTGTGTCAAGGTTCGTCGCATGATACCGTTTGTTCTGAAAGTTTATCATTTCAATCTAAACCGTAAAGTAAGTGTGACTCACAGATATGTGTGCCAACGTGACTAAAAATGTTTTCTCTTAGATTTCAGAACTCAGTGTTACATAGCCTAGCACAGAGGAGAGATGAGCTAACATGGTGATGCCACCTCACTGTGTTGGCTTGCGACGTTGGAAGGGTAGCATCCCTCCCGGGGAAGATTAGGCGACTAGAAGGTTGCATTGGACGCCGCCGAGAAAAGGACAGGATCAGCCACAACACTTGACAATTTACGATCCTTGTAGTTGAGAAACAAAGGTAGTTCTTCTTTAGATCCCCTTTGCATGTCATCATCTCAATAAACGGCGAACCCGAGTTTCTGGTAATAGTGAAACGTTTTAAGGACCCTCAATCAATCTCTCAGCCCTGTATGTTCAATATGCAAAAGTGGTCTGACTTTTACTTCTACGTTCCTAGTCAGTGGATCATTACTGGGGCTGTTGATGGAGTCCTTTAGCCGCTCTTGGTGTAGAATACCACAGTATCCTTGTTCAAGATACAAGGTCGAGATAGGGTTCGAAGGTTTCCAAACGGCCCGCTCAATAGCGCCAGCGTCAGTGCACAATTGCAAGTCTTAATATCCCGAGCCCTGTGGATGGCGTAGGCTTTTCAGAGAGACGTGTGGACGGTGTGGTGAACAGGCTTGTCTGGTGACCAGGACAAGGGACCGTGGTTCACTGGCAAGGGTTGCGGATGAAAGGAGACTGGCGATGAAAGAGCAAACGGTAACATGGTATGGTATCAAGAAGAATTATACGACAGCGTCAATCGCGGCTTGGAGTATTCCCAAATTTGGGTTTATTGATGAATGCTACGCAATGGGATTCTTATCATCAGAATAATTAACCAACCAAAAGGTTTTATTAAGTACAGACAGGTGAGTGTAATCCTGCAGACACATCTCTCTCTGACAATGGAAGATCGCCTTATAATTACCCTAAATGCACATAATGGCCTCACCTCGGAAGAGGAATGATGCACCCATTGAATACCACTCGTTCAATTCACAGGAGGATCGCAGATGTTCAACAAATTAACTACTTTTTGTATTTTAAACCCGCAGCGAGCGGCAACAAAGATCTTTATCTGTATACTAATACAATCATTTTTGGAAAAGGAAACCAGAAGCAAGAGAAAACACAACCTAACTAGCCCTGCAAGTCTAACGCCTGGTCTACTGCGTAGTATGCACGTTGGTGATGCTTACATTGGTGGCAGGATCTGGACCCTTGCCGATCAAACTCCGCTCATCAAGCTCATAGTAAGACTTGTTATCCGTCTTGGAGCGCGTGGCCCGGCTGCCAGGCCAGCTACCAGCGCTTTTATCAAGGTTAGAGTCCTTGTTGGAGCCCGTGAAGGTCATCTTTGAAGCTATCGTAGCCATCGCATTGGGCCAGAAATGCTTGCAAAGATGGCGGATAGCTGGGAGACTTGCGCAGACCATGCCAAGCTCTGTTTCCCAGATGGACCAGATAGTGACTTCAACGTATTCCCCTGGTATTTAGATTAGTAGGAGAAATGAGAATGTGAGATGTGATGACTTACATGTTGGATTGGTGGTTTTACCAAGGGTGATAAGGAAGGGTAGGCGGATGATACTGAAGACGGTGACACTAACGAATGGGGTTAGTTCAAATCGAGGACCCATTTCTTGGACATGGGGGTCTTACACGATGCCGAGAGAGAACATGACGAAAAGCTGAGCCTTTTGGCGATGCTTGACTTGCAGCTTCATCAAGTGAGGCAAAGGCAAAAGCAGGATGACAATGTCGCAGACCATGTTGATACCACCAAAAGCATAAGTCTGCGAGTTGAGATCGTTGCAGTGGCCCTTGTGCTCCGCATCCCAACTCGTCCAGTTGTAGCTCGCGGGCAAACACTGGAGAGCTGTGGTGATCATAGTCGCGGCGCCACAGAGGGCTACGAAAATGCCAATCATCAGTGTCAACTTCTTGAACTCTGATGTTGTAAAAATGCCACGGAGGAAGAAGAGAATGGAGAGTTTGGTGCTGTACAGATGAACACTGTACATGATCTGATCGATCCAGAAAAGTTTCAGCAGTTCGTACAAGCGATCAAAAGGAGTGATGTCCCAGATATTCAGACCAAATCCAAGATCAGCGACTGGGGAGTGTTAACGACAATTTGCATAGGCCACAACAAGAAACTTACGTCTGCAAGCAAGCCATATATACGGCACCGTAGCACACTACAAGTCTGTCAGTGAAACTTTCACCAACAATTTCCCGTTGAACTTACAGCTGCTATCATAATAAAATAGTCATCAATACCCAGCTTTCCGAGGATCTTGACCTTGGAGTAGAGTCTCAGTATTACAGCGATCTCAGCAATGATACATGCTATAATAGCGTTGATCCTGAATTCCATCTGCTTGCTCTGGACAGGAACGCCGCAAGCCATGTTCTGGACTCTCATCAAAGCTGAAATCATCAGTACATATCCAAGCTGTCATCGAAAATGTCAACTCACTTAACGAGTCCTTCACTGTACACTTCTCCAAAACACAAGCTTGCGTCAAGCTAGCGAATGTTGGGTCAGTGCAGAGACATGTCGTGTTTGTCATGGAGCATGGTGACTTTGGCAGTGCTTGTTGCACACATTTCAGCTGCCAAGCATGTTAGCAAGGGGCATGCATTGCATGAGGGTGAAGGTTGACTGA
The DNA here is from genome assembly GCA_004367055.1 of Fusarium sp. NRRL 66335. Taxonomy (NCBI): domain Eukaryota; kingdom Fungi; phylum Ascomycota; class Sordariomycetes; order Hypocreales; family Nectriaceae; genus Fusarium; species Fusarium sp. NRRL 66335. The sequence goes on from QHHG01000230.1 coordinate 63,446, forward strand.
CATCGCAGGCGGGTATCTGTGCCGCCAGATCTGCAAAGCTGGCAGCATTGGCGAAGGCAGATAAGGCCGTGACCATAAAGAGGGAAAAGGAAAGTAAACGCATGATTGAGGATGACTGAGTCTAATTCTTCAAGTTTGACAAGTCGAGACCAGCTAAAGTATCACCACGCGATACGAATAAATGAAACTGCCACCGGTCTTTATAACCTTCATCTCTTTCCACAGATTTAGCACTAAGCCCCTGAGGATAATAACTACCGATAAACCTGTGTCCTGGTTGTTGGGACCGAGGTCAGTGTGGACCGTAGTAATTGACATTGCCTCTGCAGCCGTTACATGTCGCATTGCACCGAGAGTTCTATCCATCCAAGGAAGAAGCACAATAACATTATCCGCAACTAATCACGCCAATGACGACGCTTCGTGAAGAAAAGTTATTACGGCCCTTGCCACAGAAAACAACTAGAACAAGAATGCCCAACCTAACGGACGTTTGAAACGGCCGGCCTAGTATCTTAATGACCCGGCTACGATGACAGGGTAGCATTCTAGCACCAACGGTCGAAGATCAATATCTCTCCTTGGACAAGCACCCCTAACCCTGGGATCATCAAGTGTTGGTGTTGAAGCTTCCTTGGTGGGCCAGAAATTGTACCCCTGCCACTACCCGCTTCCGCTACCACACTAAGGAGTAACGGTTCAGGAATGCAACGTGGATTGTCCTGCTAGTTGGTAAGAAGACCCAGGCCCCTGATTAACTGCCGGCACTTGGGTTGGCTCAAGCGTTGTTCTCCCTGCTTCTACACGAACATTGGAAGTGGATTCATGCTATGAAGGAGTTTGTGGAGGATACAACATGATCCTACAAAGACAGGGCTCTTCATACGAATCCTGCAGAGGAGAAGCCCTGTCAGATCATGAAGCTAATGTGCATAGAGTGACGCCCAACCTCGAAAGGGGTTGAGTCCGCCCCAGCTTTACCCATGACCTGTCAATTTTGAGAGATTGGCGACGATCAATTGCTGTCTCGGGACTTTTTTGTCCTTGGACAGGGCTATCACGAAGGGGAGGCACCAGTCAAGGCTCAACAGTCTGTCGACATACGTAGTACTCTAACTAGGTATCTCTTAGTACGAACCACCGGAAACACGACCCGTTTCCTAGCTTCGTGTCGGTCTCTACTCTGAAGGGCTAATGTTTCCCTGGCTAGAAACGGCTCCGCCATGTTCGAATGCCATGATATCCCTGTTTCTAGAGTCCGCCAGACACAACTCACTGCATTCTAACTCATCTCGCTCTATTGGCTGATCAATTCAGGAGAGTCGTCCGGGCCCGAACCTTTGGTAGCGCTTGCGTATGATGGGACTCAGTTCCCGGGTCCTCGGCGTTGAGCGTTATTGCGATAATCATGACTCTCCTTTCACTTATTGTTATTTAACCAGAACATCTATCTATGTTCGAGTGCACTGATAAATGAGCAACTTTTCATTCGCATTCATTCCTTAATTGACTTATTGTCTGTTCATTCCTTCTGAAACCATTCGCTCTTTACCACATCAATTGTCAAGTTGCCGATAATATGAAGCCCTTTACTCTTGCCACAGTGGCCACGGCCCTGCTGTCCAACCAGGCGGCTGCGCTTCCCACTCTTGACCCCGACACTCCCATTCCTCTGAACGCGTTCAAGTTCAACCCTCGAGATGGGCAGGATCCTCATCTTGGCATCGACCCTGAGCTCATCCGCAAGTTTGCTTCTCAGGCTCCTCCCAACCTTGGAAAGCGAGCCATCGACTTTGATCCCAAGAAGCAACTTGTCGATGTCCATGGTGATCACGAGTTCAAGGCTCCTGATTGGGACGCTGGTGAGGTTCGAGGACTTTGCCCTGGCCTGAACACACTTGCCAACCACAACTACCTCCCCCGTAACGGTGTTGCCACTGTAAGTAACTCTACAAGACCATGAGCTCCAATACACTGACTCCAACTCCAGTTCACCCAATATGTCACTGCGGTTGGCCGAGTTTGGGGTATGGCTCCTGACATGTCTGCCCTCCTGACCACTCTTGGTGTTGTTCTCGGTGGCAACCTCTTCGCTGTTTCCCAGGGAGGCTGGTCCAAGCACATGAACAACAACCTGCTTGGTCTTCTCGGCACTCCTCGTGGCCTCAGTGGCTCTCACCCTTTCTTCGAGGTCGATGGCAGCCCTACACGAGGTGACCTCTACGACCCCATTGGCGACAACAACAACATGAACATGTCCTACTTTATGGACCTCTACAACCTTCAGAAGGATGCCGAGGACCCCAACTACAGCATCGAGGTTCTGTACGAGCACAACAAGAACCGCTGGCACCAGTCCATTGCCACCAACCCCTTCGCCTGGTTCGGTCCTGCTAGCGGCTGGCTTGTTCGTGCTAGCCCTTACTCTTTCACTGCCCGTCTCGCTGCCAATCGTTCCGCTGAGTACCCTGATGAGGGCCGCCTGGACAAGGAAACTCTCAAGGCGTTTTTCTCTGTTTACGGACCTGAGGACAACATGACCTACGTCGTCGGCCATGAGCGCATTCCTGAAAACTTCTACCGTCGCCGCTACACTGACTATGGTATCGCTGCCAACGCCCTCGACATTGTCACCCACAGCCATCCCGAGGTCCTCAGCATTGGCGGTAACACCAACGGCGTCAACACTTTCGTCGGTATCAAGATTGATGACCTTGCTGGTGGTATCCTCAACGGCAAGAACCTCCTCCAGGGCAATAACCTGGTCTGCTTCGCTCTCAACGCCATCAAGACTGTCACCCCCAACGCTGCTTCTTCCCTCTTCGCCACCCTGACTTCTGTCACTGATATTGTATTCGCTGCTCTTGAGCCTATTATGGGTGCTATGGATTGTGCTGTCTACGACGACCTCAGCGTTAACGGAACCAACTGGCTCGACTTCAACAAGGAGACATACCCTGGCTTCAAGAAGGCTGGAGGTGGCTGGTAAACTCAGTCATCTCCTCTGGCTAGTGCTCTGCAGGTTAACATGCGCAAATATTCCACTGTACAATACTTCGTAACGTCCATATTATAATCAACAGCCTCAGGGCAATTGTATAGCTATTAGTCAGGTTCCTCAATGATCTATCCGTGATAATCTACGTGTCTCACCATCGGCGTATAAATAAACGAGATTCTATCATAAGAACAACAGCCTAAGGCCTGTAGCTGCTACAGCTTTTCACGCACTTGCCCTACTACCTTGACCAGTCCCGGGTGAAGTTGGTCCACAGATGTACAACCAAGTAAACGCATGTTGCGCTCCAGCTCATCCTTGTAGATCCGTATTGCCTTCTCGACTCCCTTCTGCCCATAGCCAGCCATAGCATACAGGAATGGACGCCCAATTCCAACGCCTCGAGCCCCCAAGCACAACGCTTTGAGGATATCAGATCCTCTACGGATTCCGCCATCGATGTAGACCTCGATTTTATTCTGTAGTCCGCGTTCCCTTAGTGCAGGCATAACCTCAGCTAGAACTTCGATCGGGGGTTCAGAGTACTCCAACTGACGGCCACCATGGTTTGACAAAATCACGGCTTCTACGCCACATTCGGCTGCTTTGATAACATCCTCTGCCCTCTGCACTCCCTTTAAGACGATGGGCATCTTGGTAATGCTTCGAAACCACGGGATATCGTCCCAACTCAAAGTCGAGTTCATGATCAGGGAAGGATCCAGCTCGGTTGCCGGAGCGTCTTCAAACTCATCATCAGAATCGGCATCAGCATCACTTTGCTGAAGACGCAAGACTCTTTCTCGGCTTCCCAGGTGGGGATTATCGACCGTGATACACAGCCCTCTGCAGCCGTTCCTCTCGGCATTTTCGATGGCTCTTTTAGTCACACTCCGGTCCTTCTTGACATACACCTGAAACCACTGGGTCCTGTCGGGCTCTCTCGCGCTTGTGATATCTTCCAGTGGGAATGAAGAGTACAGTGGTATCATTTGGATAATGTCATGCTTATTACTCGCTCGTGCTAGGGTTACTTCGCCGTTGGGATCACCAAGCTTCGCGTGCGCAGTGGCTGAGATGTAAATTGGAGCGGAGGTTTGTGAGCCAAGGAAGGTTGTTGAGATATCCACTCGCTCTACATTGACCATGACTTTGGGTCTGAAGCGTACATGGCGGAATGCTGTGTTGTTTTCTTGAAGGGTCTAATACTGTTAGCAACCCTTATCATATGTCCTCAAGAGAGACCTTAGTACTTACAAACTCGTCATCTGAACCGGTAGAGTAGTAGTTCCAAGATGCCGTGTTCATCGTGTTTCGAGCTACAGTCTCGAAGTCTGATATGTTGATACAGTGCGACAGCTTGGGCTTGCGATAGAGACTGGTCTGGTCGGCTTTGGGCTCCGGGTCTTCGCTTGTAATTACACTTGTGTCGATATCACCGAGGTGCTTCGACGGCTCTAGCCACTTATCAAGCACGTCAGTTGAATGGATGGGATCAAAGTCTCCCGTGGAGTCTTTGCCCTATAGTCATCAGAGATTGAAGCGTGATTTTATGCACCGAGACACCTACTGCATTTTTCAAGATGACCTTTCTACCTCCCGGATGGTCTGAAGTCACAGTTTAGCAATGTTTAGAATAGTTTCTTGCCGTATGACATACTTGGGAGGAACTCAGTAAGATCATAGACCTTGTTCTACGTTGCGGTCAGTGAAGTCCCCGACGTTAAATGAGCGATTTTACATGGATGATCAGCCAACATGACTTTGCGCTATTATGCTTTGCGACTTCAGAAGGATGCAGTGCCATTTCCTTTGATCAAGCCCAATAATAGAAAGGGCCGACGATTTGGGGCGGTTGTGAGATGAGATGAGATGAGATGATTCGACTAATGCAGGAACAGCTTCAGCGGGAAGACAAATCTTACCTCACTCAAACAGCACTGATCTGATTGGTCAATCAGACAGAATCGGATCTGTTATCGATTAGGCCGCGGAATTGTCATGGTGTGTGTCGGATAGATTCCGCATCAACAGATGTTACAGTAGCTTGCTTGGGTGCTGGAAATCAACGTCATAGACTTTGGGACTGTCTAGATTATTCATGCTGAGTAATTGTCCGCTAGCGAGTCTTTTCAAGCAACTTAGTCTCACAATTGTGCCACGTTTACGTAGAGGTCGCTTTCAGTCCACCCGAATCTCATTCCACCACTGTAATCGAATCTACAAAGATTCTAGCGTCGTTCGATGAACTGTTTCTAACGTTATGCCGAAGCCATGCCTCGGTAATTGTCTGGTTGTGCGCTGATTCGAGCATTATCGCCGTCGACTATGCCAGAATTGTGGTCATAAAGTGGGACATGACGCATCTTGATCGGGGTTATCAATAATATGGTGGCAACAGTAGAGACAAAACCACTAAAAGTCATGACATCACGGAATTATGATTTCTAATAATTGAGACAGTTTATAAGTCTCAAACATCCGAGGGTTTTGGAATATCAGTTAGAGAACATACAACGAATTACTATTACACCTTCACAATGGCACCACGAAGATTCCAAGCCGAACAAACCGATGCGAGCCCTTTGGCTCAGCCGCTCAAGTTTGAGTTTAGCGGCCAGACCGCTAAGAACCGACTCATGAAGGCTGCCATGACTGAGCGCTTGTCAACTTGGGATCCCAAGGTTCTCGAGAAGCGAGGCGTTCCTACACCAGAGCTCATCAACGTTTACCGACGATGGGGAGAAGGAGACTTTGGTGTTATCCTGACAGGAAACGTTATGGTGGAATATGATCATCTTGAGGCTGCTGGAAACCCCATCGTGCCTCGTGATGCCCCCATGTCTGGCGAGCGATTTGAGGCGTTCAAGGAAATGGCTACTGTTGGCAAGAAGAAAGGAAGTTTGATGGTTGCGCAGGTCAGCCATCCTGGACGCCAGGTTGCTGACAACATTCAGAAGAACCCTATTTCTGCCAGTGACGTGCAGCTTGAGGGTGAGGTTATGGGCATGCATTTTGCTAAGCCCAAGCCCATGGATGAGCAGGATTTCAAGAATGTTATCGAGGGCTTTGCTCATGCTGCTGAGTTCCTTTACAAGGCGGGTTACAATGGTATCCAATTACATGGAGCACAGTAAGTACATCCATTGTCCAGTCGACTGCAGTACTAATCATACGCAGTGGTTACCTTCTAGCACAATTCCTCTCCCCAACCACAAACAAGCGAACAGATAAGTACGGTGGCTCAATTGAAAACCGTGCTCGCATCATCTTCGAAATCGCAGACGCTATCCGTGCTCGTGTGCCTGACAAGGCATTCGGCCTATCCATCAAGGTCAACAGCGTCGAGTTCCAAGAAGGCGGGTTCTCCACAGAAGACTGCAAGGTTCTGTGTCGTCAACTCGAGGAGCATGGTTTTGACTTTGTCGAGCTGTCAGGAGGAACCTACCAGAGTCTCGCCTTCTCTCACAAACGTGAGAGCACCAAGAAGCGAGAGGCTTTCTTCCTGGACTTTGCCGAGACGATCATTCCTGAGCTTAAGAAGACCAAGGCTTACGTCACTGGTGGTCTAAGGACAGTGCATGCCATGGTTGAGGCCCTCCAGACTGTTCATGGTATTGGTCTGGCTCGTCCCGTCACAAATGAGTTCGATCTGCCTGCCAAGCTCATCAACGGCGAGGCTAATGCTGCGATCGACACTCTACTTGATGAGCAAAACTTTGGCATCACAAACGTTGCTGCCGGTACACAGTAAGTCACACCATGCTTCCTCTTCATGTACACAGCAAACTAATATTTTTAGAATCCGATTGGTTGGAAAGGACAAGCAGCCTCTTGACTTGAGTCGTGATGACCATAAGAAGGTTTTCGAAGAATCGATGCAGAAGTGGGGTGAGGCTATGGCCAACAATGAGGACCAATCAAGGTATGGATATATCGATATTGGGGGTACCAAGTTGGAGCCTTTTGGTGAAGCATATGCGGCAGCTTAATTTATGATAGTTATTAGAGCGATGATCAATAGATAATGACTTTACATGCATAAAGTACCAAGAAGATCCACGAGCAGGCGGAGTCATGTCCTTGTCCAATCTTCGATTACTCTGATGAATCGGTCTCATCTTCAATGGTGAAAGGTGATCTCAGTAACCCAGTTTGTAATTGTCTATCTGTTCATCGTCTTTATTCATGCTATACTTTGGAAACGTCTATATACCGGTCCTTCTATAATATCGTTATGGCCTCAAACCCTCTCTACATCCTCCAAGTTCTCGGACTGGCTGACATCTCCCTTAACGTCATGACGGAACTGCTGTTCCTCCTGTTTCAGCTCCTCCTTGAGAATCTTGTCGGCCTTCCAAATTGGCTTGAGCTTGAACAAGCGGTGAACCTGCTCCAGAGGAATACCACTCGTCTCAGGGATCAAGAAGAAGGCGAAGATGAACGCAAAGAATGATAGCGTAGCGAAGAACATGTATACGCCGTAACCCATTGCCGCAAACATTTGCTCAGTGAACCGCGACACGAGGAAATTGAAGAGCCAATTGCTAGCGGTCGTGCAGGCCTGAGCAAGCGAGCGGAAACTTGGGTCAAAGAATTCCTGGACTTGTTGTTAGTACTGATAGATACAGAGGTTATGAATGAACTTACGGAGTTGATGACCCACGGTGTACCATTCCATGTCGGCGTATAGACGGCCGTCCAGAGGTAGAAGAACACAATAGCGGCAATTCCGCTACCAGTAAGATGATCTTGTGGGTTCTTGGTAGGGTCGACAACGTAGATGTATGCGCCCAATACCCACATACAGATCGAGCCAGTGATACCACCGATGAGTAGTAGCTTCCGTCGACCGAGTTGATCAACCAGGAACAGAAGCCACACAAAGGTCATGACAGCCTTGACAACACCAAAGATTCCGGTCATGACATTAACTGTGTCGCGCTGAACACCAATACTCTGCCACTAGTCAGTCTTGCAAACTTTCTTAGCCTAGAGTGCACACTTACCGAAAACACGGTGGGAGAGTAGTAGTTGATAGCATTGATTCCCGATCCATTCTGCCAGAAGAACAGCATGCATCCCAGGAAAAGTCGGTACATCATGTTTGGTCGTTGGGCGAGAGCTTGGAAGGGCTTAAACAAGCCGAGGCCGACAGTATGCTTTTGGATCTCATGAGCATGGTCGATAGCTGCAACTTCTTCGGTGATGTATATATCTGTTGGCGTTAATTGTCGAATCCAGCAAAGATTCTTCATGGCTTGTGTTCTGCGATCCTTCAAGAACAGCCATCGTGGTGACTCCCGAAGCCACAGGGTGCCGAGGAAGAGGAGACCGGATGGGATGATCTGAACAGCGAAGGGGACGATCCATTGTTGATGGCTTTCAGGCATATGTTTCTCAACGCCGTACTACTCATGTCAGTATCTGACTGTCAAATGAAAAGAGAGTGATTTTGCTCACGTTGATCCAAAATCCGACCAAACCACCAATTTGCCAACCAAGCTCATACAGACCAACAAGCCGTCCTCGAATAGCGGGCGGCGCAAGCTCCGATAGGTAGATAGGAATAATATTCGACGCAACACCTGTACCGAGTCCCGAGAGAACACGACCAGCGTAAAGAATACCCAACCCAGTGCCTGAGTCCGCCCCACACTGAAGACCAGCTCCAAGCGTGAAAGTAGCAGATGCGATAGCGAGACACCACTTACGACCGACCCAATGGCTGAGCAGATATGTAAGAAGCGCGCCGAAAAAGGCACCAGCGATGAACAGCGAAACGATATTCTCACTGATCAAGTTTCGCTCCTCTGCGCTCTTTTGATCGATGCCGAATTCTTTCTTGAATGAGTTGAGGGTGATGGTCGTTCCGATGAAAGCGCTCGTGTATCCAATCATATTGGAACCACAAGAGGCCACGATAGCCAAGACATACACCCTCCAGTTGTACACCGAAGGCGGCGTAGGCCTGTCTTCAGCAAGAGTGAGGATACCCATTGTGAACGTTGAGCAGAGAAGAGATCTGTCGAGACAAACACACGACACAGGACACAGCACTTTATAGCAGATAAGATTGGAGCAAAATCCGGGGCCCCAGCTGGAGTAACTCTTTCTCTTTTCCCCGTGCTGATAAAGATTCCTTCTCCATACGCTACGCTACGTTACAAGATTTTCCACCTCCATGAAATCTGAATTTTTCTGATATTATGGATACTATGGGGCATCTGAGTCGGCCCGGACGAGCGTTTTCCCCGAATGGGGCAGCGATATCGCCGTCGGTCAAGCAATACGCCTAAACGGGTTGCAGCAATTGAGTCAAATAAGATTAAATGATTGGAAGGCTCGGCAAAGATATTGCAGGAAGAGAACTAACTTTCAGCAATGGGAAAGTAATGGGAACGATTGATCATGTAGTTGAGGGGCCGCTATCCCTTGACCTCCGACTTACTTGAGCCTCATTTGAGCCTCAAACATTGGCATTCACCGCCAAGCGCCTGCTTTTCACCGTAAAAGCCATCGAACGCCTCTCTAGAAGCTCTAGAACCGGGAGACTACTTGGCGTATTCCACGCTGTTTCCGTCTAATGCCCGACCCCCGGATAGTCCGGAGATCAGCGCGGAGTTGCGACTTTCGTCCATCCGGGAAAACGTTTAACCCCACAAACTATGAGTCTTTTCCACTGCGGAGGGATAAAAGCTCGCGTGGGCCACATCAGACGGTCAAAGGAGAACGGGTAACGGCACGTCCTCATGCTTCGCTGATCAACATGACATGGTATCAGCGTCGTCCATCTACGTCAGCTTGACCAGTCAACCCCAGAGTACCCCATGGTGGTCGGCAGAGTCTTGATCCGGGGACATTAAAGCACCATGGGGAATAATATGGGGGTGAATATTTATGGTCTACATTGAAATAATATCCAGATTAGAGCTATATGTCATTATGTAATGGAGCCTTTGCCAGGCTTGTACTTCCATCCAACGAGTCCCAGTCTGGTAAATCAGGTAGATCCGGTGTCTTGATAAGTGGTTCGTCGATCCCTGAATCATCCTCCTCCTCTTCATCGTATTTATCATCAAAACATGCTATTTCTTCCAAACATCTCTCCTGCATCTTGAGCACCGCGTTCACCCTCTCCACGCTCGCAGGGAAGCCGTTTACGAGCCTCATCAACGCATCCCAAGCCATAACCTGGTCACCAATTTCGTTGAGGTTATCCTCCACAGTGGCAGCGAGCTTTTCACGACCGGCCTTCTGCCGATCAAGAGCCTCGATAGTTTGCTGCAGCGTCTTCTTTGCATTTGAAATCGCAGTGGTGTTTTGCTGCAATCTCCTATTGGCCTCATCCAATCCACGCGGCTTCGCGGTATCAGGGTGAAGCATCACACTCCTAAGCTTCTCCCACTCCTTTAATCGCTCTTTGATTGGCACGCGGTCCCTTTCGAGCTGCTGGATGCTCTGATGTAGGCACTCAATCTTGCTCTCTAGAGAAGCAAGCGCTTGTTGTTCAGTGTAGGACCTTGTTGAATCTTGAAAAGCGGCTTGCTCTGCAAGTCGTAGGGCAAGCCGCTTCTGTAGCGTTATTTCGTGGTATCTCATCTCAGAAAGGGTAGCACGGATTCCATCCGGAGCATGACCATCCGGTCTATTTCGAAGCTGAGCTTTCAAGTCGTACAGAGAGCTTTGAGCTCGTTTCTTCGGTGGAAGAGTTGGAGAGCTGCTTGGACGCTTCTTGTTTCTAGTTGCAGAACTTTGTGGTTCGGAACCATGGTCCCAAAAGATTCCACGTTTGCTGTCACGAGTTTCGGGTTCCATTGGAAATGTGTCCTCAATGGCAGGTGCCTTTTCTGCTGTGGGATCGGCTTCAGGCATAACCATTGTCCTCGGCACAGGTTCCGGTTCTGGCATATCCGTTGACTCTGACGTTGTATTTGCCATATGGGTCGTCTCCGGTATAGCCGTTGTTTGTGGCATGTCCATTGACTCTGGCATTGTGTCGGCCGGATGGGTCGTCTCTGACATATCCGTTGTCTGTGGTAGACCTGTTATCTCTGGCAGATACGTTGTCTCTGCCAGACCCGTTATATCCGGCAGATACATTGTGTCTGGCATATCCATCGAATCTGACATATTCATCGACTCTGGCATATCCATTGTGTCAAACATGCCGATTATCTCTGGCATGTCCATTATCTCAGGCAGATCCGTAGTCTCTGGCCTATCCGTTGTCTCTGGCACAGGTTCCGATTCTTGCATCATTGGTAGCGGTGTCTCCAGCTCTGGTTCCTCTTCTGACATTGGGGATGATACGAATGGGCCCAGTTCAGTTTCTACTGGATGTATCGAAGTAGCCATTAGTGCTCTTGATGTCGACAGATCTGGTGAATGGTTCGTGTCTGGCAACGAGGGCATCTCTGACATAAGCCTCATTAATGACAGCGCTCTCTCTGGCATTGGCATTGGGGATCCCATAAAGAGTCTCGGTTCAGCTCGACTTGATTGCACTGAATTTATGGATGTAGCCATTCGTCCTCTTGCTGTCGAACGTTCTGGTAACTCTGTTGTCACTCGTGGTCCTCTTGATGATCCTGGTTGTGAAGTTTGTTTTGATGTCGTTGGCTTTGCCACTGCTGTAGGCTCATGTCTTGTCTTGTTGACAGGATTCAATCGTCTGTGCTCATCTTCCGTCGTATCATTGGACGGAGAGGAGTGTTGAGGCTTGAACTCGTTGATGGCTTTGTTGACGTCGCGCTGATCCAGGAACTGGTTTTTCTTGTCTGTAGTCTTCCTTCTCTTCATTGCCCGTATTAAGGGCAGTTTGGCTTCGTTGAGATTCTTCCCACTGCGCTTGTAGGTTTCTGCAAGCCTCGCGAGGTCTTGGACCAAGGCAGGGCGCCATTGTCGGGGGTTCAGGTCATGGACGCACCATTCCCAGGGCCATTGACCCGCTAATGCGAGGAACTTGCGTGCGGCTCTGCAGAACTTTTCGCCCCCTTGAAGTTGTGCTATGGGTACCATTGTTGGAGGATTTCCTTGTCGGTGATGTTTGATCTCGCCATTGATGCTGAGAGGTGATGAGAATGTTGAGGAATGGCGACGATGTCTCAGCGAACCCTGCTTTGTGCGCTAACAGGATGCACAATATTGTGTACTTTGGATAATGAAATGTGAAATGTGGTATAGGTTGACTAAGACTTCATGTTGATGGTGTTGTGTTGTAAGGGGTGATGAAAATGGTTGAAAATTAAATTTCGTGGGTTTAGCTCAGATATGTAATTTGCTGTTGGGCGCGAATTGACGTCAACTGGTCGTGTAAAAAGCAACGCGACGCGACGAGCCACCGCGTAGAGTACCCGTATCACCTGTTTGTCGACAATCGTCCCACACTAGCGTAGTAAAGGTGGCAAGGGTCATCGACTAAAAGGCAGGGGATGTCCTGAGTGCACAGAATGCATAGTGTAGACTACAGTACAGTAGTCTGTACTGACCACAGAGAGTAATTAAATGTCTAGTCGACTTTTAGTCTTGTCAACTTTTAGTCTTTTACAGAGCTCCAAGACAGTTTTCTCAATTCTTTGCCATCAATGTCTCTCTTTTCTTGCCTCCCTGACTCTTGTGTCCTCTTTCCTCTTAATTGCTTTTTCCCAAGACAAGAGAAGACGCGTCACAACGATGATCCCCCCGCCGCCCGATCAGCAAGAGTGGTGTGGAGTAGAAAGCTGGCATCGTCGTCTGATGATTCATCCACCGTTGTCTAAGTAGGTAGCTGATTCAGTATACTGTAGTTTCAAACTTTCCAGTTCTCGTGCCAACCGCGCCAACCAACTTTTTCGCGAAATGATCACGAGCAGGTCTCAGGTCTCACAGCCAGCCATTGAAGAACCCGGTAATGGTTGGAAAAAGCAATGACTGATGCTCCATTTCGGTACCCAATGGCTGGGTATATGATTGGCATACTTCAGCCACTAATCAAACTTAGCATGGACACGACCAGAGATCAGCTATGTAGTTATCATTAGGTATGCTATTGGGAAAGACAAATTAATCTGTGGTTGAGACGCTAAAATCAAGTAACCTATTTTTCTCCTCTTCTGTTGTAAACTCCAATTGAGTGACTGAAATATTTTGTCGCATTGTTCTGAGACTGTCCCTCCTATTGTAGCTCCTGTTTACTCCACTGGCTACGTCACTTTTTAGGATCAATATGGAAAACACCAACTGCAGGGTAACTTCAACAAGATATGAGGACATTTCCCAACAGTCATTAAATATCTGTGATGAGTAAGAATCGCTGTAACTAACATTCTACCATGAAGCTCCTTGCTTCAAAAATATAAGTGTCTGATGCATTGTTTCCCAGGCAGTTCTGAAATTATTCATACACGCGGTAATCGGGCATTTGTGTGGGCGTTGAAACTACAAAAGTTCAATGAGATCACACAGTAATGGGTCAATAAACTCCACACAACGCGGAAGTGGTTACTCTGGTAACTAAGAAGAGCATAAAGACTTTACCTGAAATATTAGTATTTAGCTTATACTTATCAGAAATCGATTCATGTATGTGGTTAAATGACAGCATATACCTGGACGAAGCTACTTTCGTTGATAAGATAAAAATATAAGATAAAGACTTTCACAGTGCAGGACCACGCAGCGCGTTACTTAACACTGTAGATAAGATAAGATAAACGATAAGACAAATTACAGTGCAGACAAAGCCACTCTTCCACAAGCACTGTGCATCCGATAAGATAAGACAGCGCGACATGTTCTGCGATTGCCAATTTGTCAATTACCTCACTCTGCGTTTCAGCGTATGGGATTAATGTATCGGCATAGGTACCCTCCTCAGCGGTGGGTGGCCTTGATCATTCTACCATGGACGAATCAATGTCGGATCGGGACGCTCTCTCACCAAGGCGTAAACGCGTCGCGCCTGTTGTGCCAGTTCTAGCCTTGTTTCTACTCGTTAATCTCTCAATGAGCCTCTATCAACTGCCTTCCAACAGATTGATAGAAAGACGTCTATGTATAGACTACTATCGGCGGAACGATCCTTCGAAAGTCGTACATGGTGGTGTGGATGAGAGACTATGTAAGATTCGTGATATTGAGAAGGATCTTGGTCGAATTCAGGGTGTGATGGAGACGTTATGGGTTGCTGGAGGTAGCTTGAGTCGTTTTCTCATGATATGCGCACTTGACTGACATACTTCAGACTTCGTCATGACCACTCCACTCAGTTTTCTTGCCGAAAAATGGGGTCGTCGAATCATTCTTAGACTTAACCTCCTTTCTCGCTCGTTTCTGCTACTCTGGGCCATCATGTTCGGCAATTTCGACAGTATACTACCAACTCGAGCTATTCTTGCTGGCCCTGTCCTATCAGTACTAGGCGGAGACTGTGTGTTCAATTCGCTGACATACTCGCTCGTTTCGAACTTGACAGATGATCATGTTCAGCGAGCTATCTACTTTGGCTACATGAGCTCCGTTTCTTATGTCGTGGCATTGCTCGGCCCGGCTCTAGCTTCAGCAACCATGTCACTATCACTTTCACTCCCATTCTGGCTGGGTATCTCTTTGCTCTTATTGGCTGTGCCAACGATACAGAGATTGCCTTCGCCTACGGATAAAGGGCAAAACGCTGAAGATCTTGATCAAGAGCAGCAGGCCCCTTTGCTATCATCGCCACTACTGAGGGCTCAAGAAGATGAGCAGTCAATCTTGCAATCTGTGGTAGAGCGTCTACGGACTATCAAAGACATCGTTACAAGTCATCCAAAGAATTTCACATTGCTACTTTTCAGCTTTGTACTCACGTCGCTTGCCAGCTCTGACACGAAACTTCTCGTGCAGTATATTTCCGCACGATATAAGTGGACGTTTGTATCAGCTGGCTATCTCATATCGGGAAAGGCAGTCGTTAACTTCACACTGCTCACGTTCGTCATTCCCAGACTCTTGCGAGCCGCACGCTCTGTTCCAAACGCGACATACCCAGAAGCTGCAGACAAGTCTAACATTCGCCATGGCATGTACTGCCTGTCAGTTTCTGTGCTTGGAGCCCTGGGAATTGCGATTGCGGGAGAGATCTGGATACTTATTCCAGCCATGTTTATCTACGCTTTAGGGTCCGCGTTACCGATCTTCACCCTCTCGCTTCTAAAGTCACCAGCTATATCACCAAAACAAGCATCAAACACTGCAGAATCGACCGATATCGAGGGTCACATCTTCTCAATTGTTATGCTAGTCAAGACTGTAGGCTCCCTTATTGGCGCTCCACTGATGGCTGCACTCTGGGTCTATGGCCTCGAGCTTGGTGGACTTGCCCTCGGCATGCCCTTCTTTACTAGCATGGTCTGTTACGCTGTAGCTATGTATATGTTTACCAACATCGACATAGAAAGATATTGGATGAGCCAATAATTACAGACAATCTGAAACGAACCTTGCGAGGGACCAACCGATGCAGTATGCCTATTTGGCATGTTAGTACAGAACTTTTGACAGATTCTATGGCTGGAAACATGGCAACCCCAGGTACCTACCTATGTTAAGGGAAGTGGGGAAACATAGGTGACTGAGTAGTTCAGTCAGTTGATAATGAAGATGGATATTGACAGCGAATGCATCCACATGCCGGAAATGCCGGCACGTGGGTGTCAGGAGAATTGTACTCTAAGGATTAGGCTACAGAAAAGAGTAGTCTAATTGCTAGTCTATGCTCGCATAAGACGACTAGATCATTTCGTCTCTTATGCTCTCGGCGGCCAATTCTTCTGACACCTTGACGACCGGATAATGGTAGACTCTCACGAAGGCTCAGAGAAAGTCGTACTCTATATCTACACCCTGGGGCTCGGTTTAACCCTTTTGTATCAACGGATGTAAGGCGACAGGTTCAACCTTGACCAAGGATGATAATCCTGCTACTTACCCCGCGCTCGGTTCTCCAGAAGAGGCAATTATCACGTCGTACATGGTGGCTTAGAGCTTCTAAACCTGCTTATCGTCATCGGACTGCATATCCGCTGACGCCTTTTAATTCTGTTGCCTGGATCCTGCAAGAGGAGTTGGTGTGCCGTCGGGACAGGTAGGGTCGTGCCGAGATGGATGTACCGGTACTTTGAATACCCCAAGCCTTTTCTCCACCACACTTCTTGCATAAGCCCATCTTACTGATCGGGATTGCACTCCTCTGCCTTGGCTACCCGCTTACGGACGACACAGTAAGTTGCCAAGGAATATGGGTTGATCGACGTCGTGTAGTGTCAGAATAATGAGAGAGCACTCACAATCAATTCATGCATCGTGAAAGCCTCACTATGGCGCCAAAAAAGACCATGTCTCAACAGGATATAGATGAGAAAGCACTGGAAGAGATCGCCAATGCGTGTGGTATCTCGGTTGACCAGATCGAAGATGTCTATTCTTGCACGCCCCTTCAAACGGCGATTATGGCCGAGTCAACAATTCATGCTGGCGCAAGTATTTTCCAGTTTGTTCTCAACCTATCATCCGAACTCGATCTGGATCTCTTCTGCGTTTCCCTGAGCCAAGTCGTCTCTCTCAATGCTATCTTGAGGACTCGGTTGGTAGAATGCAGCGAAGGACTTGTACAAGTCGTGATGAACGAGAAACACGGAACACAACGTCTATCAGAGAATACAGACATCAAGAAGTACATGATCGAAGACGGGAAGAAACCTATGGGCCACGCAACACTGCTTTTCAGGACGGCTATCATCAGATCGCAGTTGTTACTTACGATTCACCATGGTATTATGGATCATGCTTCACTGACGCCATTATTCGAAGATGTTCTTACCATTTATCACGGAGGTAAAACCAAAAAGCGAGCGAACTTTAAAGAATTTGTCAGCCAATGTTCATGTATCGATGAGGACGAAGCGAAAGCGTTTTGGTCCTCGCGCTTTAATGGCTCACCATCCATCTTCCCAAAAGTCAACCCAGGTTATTTGCCTTTTGGCGCGAGCACACTCATCCGGAGAGTCATCCTGGAACAGATCGGCAAGGGAGTTTCTGCTGCTCATGTTCCCTCGTATATCGAGACAGCTTGGGCCATGACGGCAGCAAGCTACAGTGGAAGCGACAGCGTGGCCTTTGGGCTCATCTTTTCGGGACGCAACTCGACATTTCCAGCCGCCGAGACCACGCTGGGCCCGACTATTGCTATCGTGCCTGTGCAAGTGACCATATCAAAGACCTCAACTTTGGAAGGTATTCTGAAGGAGCGAACATCAGCTCGACGACAACTACAACAGCACTCGAGTCTGCAGTATGGCATCCCCAAGATCCGAGCAGTGAGTGAAGCCGCTCGAGTTGCTTGCAGTTTTCAAACTCTACTGAATATTCGTCCACGATGGTACGACCCGAAAGAATCGTCTGAAATATCGTTTCAGCAGATGAAAGAGCCAGCTGAACCATTTGCTTTGTCGCTTAGCTGTGATTTGGAGGATGATGGCATTACAATCCATGCATCAGCAGACTCGAAGATTGTACCGGACCAGCAACTGGTGCGGATTCTCGACCAATTTGAGCATATGCTACTCTCACTGACCGAGGCTGCTCTCGACACCAAACTGGATGCAATACCTTGTCTAAGTTCTGGCAACCTAGCTGAGATCATGAAGTGGAACAGCACTCCAGCTCAATCCGAAGAGAGACTTATCGATCATGTTTTCCGGGACCAAGCTCAGAGGCATGCCAAGTCACTAGCAGTGGAAGCCTGGGATGGTAGTTTGACTTATGCCGAGCTGGATGATCTGTCCGACCGAGTTGCCAATAAGCTACGCATGAAAGGGGTTACGGATGGGACTCTGGTCGCTTTCGTCTTCGAGAAGTCTTTATGGACAATTGTCTCAATTCTCGGTATCCTCAAAGCTGGAGCAGTGAGTATCCCGATCTCAGCTGATGACCCTCCGGCTCGAAAGAAACAAGTCATCTCGACTGCAGGTATCAATACGATCCTAGCCTCCACAACGGCGTATGCGGAGTGCGCTGGACTTGCTTCGAATGTTGCAGAAATCAGCGCATCAGCTGTGAAAGCAATGCCACCTGCCGATTACAACAACGATACAGGGAGAGATCCCAGCGATCTTGCTTTTGTTATCTATACCAGCGGTAGCACCGGTTTGCCAAAGGGAGTCATGCTCGAGCATCGGAACCTTGCATCAGTCTTCAAGCTGTTCATAGACCGAATAGGTTACAAAGCGGGGGAACGAACACTCCAATTCTCGGCCCATGTATGGGACATGCATCTTGGAGAAACATTTGCCTGTCTCCTATCGGGCGGGACTCTTTGTGTACCATCCGAGGAGCAGCGGAAGTCAAGTCTCACACCATTCATCACTTCCAGTCATGTCGATCACATCTGGCTCACCCCAACAGTGATACGTACTCTCATACCGGAGGATATCACAGAAGCCAAAAGCATGATCTCGGCTGGAGAACCGATCTCGCCAGATGCTGCTACGGTCTGGGGAAGGAAGCTCAAGCTGTTCAATGGCTGGGGACCATGCGAATCTTCTGTAGCCAGCGCCATAGCAGAAGTGGTGCCTGACTCGCCTTATCCAGAGAGCATTGGCTACTCTTTCAACGGAACCTTGTGGGTCGTCAACCCAAGAAACATTGACGAACTTGTCCCGATTGGCACGGTTGGCGAAATCGTGATCGATGGTCCAGGTGTCTCAAGAGGGTATCTAAACGACGAGAGCAAGACCAAGACATCTTTCATCAAACCACCGCCATGGGCCTTACAAGTGAACAAAAATGCTGCAAGACGACTCTACAGAACTGGCGATCTGGCAAAATACAACCCAGATGGAAGTCTCTGTTTCTTGGGACGAAAAGACAGCCAAGTCAAGATTCGCGGCCAAAGACTAGAGCTTGGAGAAGTTGAGAACAATCTTAGTGGATGCGGAATCATCCGAGAGATATTTATCACTACCAAGATCGTTGAAGGTCGTACGCAACTGGTCGCAGTGCTTACATTGGACGACCCAGGCCTCCTCAGTGAAGAAGCGTTGATGCCAGTGCACCATCAGCATGATGATATGGTTATAAAGCATCTCAGAACAATTGGCGACTATGCTAGGTCGAAGATGCCGTCTTATATGGTACCAACGATTTGGTTGGTGGTACAACAAATGCCTCGTACTGAGTCGGCCAAACTTGACCGAACCACCATTTCTCAATGGCTCAAGGACAAGGGCCGACTCACAGCAGCCAAAAGGATCATGGATGTCACGGCAATGGACTCGGTTACCAGGCCTAGCACAGACGAAGAGCTTCTGGTTCAATCGATCTGGGCGAAGGTTCTCCGTATCCCAAAAGAGAAGATTGGACGTGAGAGCTGTTTCGTTTCCCTTGGTGGTGATTCTATCCTGGCTATGCAAGCAGCCAGCCAGTGTCTCAGACAGGGATTATTCATTACGACTGCAGAGCTTCTGACGAATACTTCCCTAAAGAAGCTTGTAGAGTCTAGACGCGCCAAGGAAACAACTAGAAAAGGTCTCATCCAACCCGGTGGCTCGAAGCACAGCCTGGAAAAGGTTCCTCTAATCTTGTTACAGCACCTCGACTCTCTCGGGATACTACGCCAGAAAGTCGAGGCAATCGTGCCAGCCACTGATGGTCAGGCGACTATGCTTGCACTTGGAGAGATTGGAGAGCAAAGGGGGTACTACATTGACTTTGAACTACAGTTCAGTAAGCCTCTTGACGCTGCAAGGATACGCGATGCTTGTGGAAAGGTTATTGAGCATCATGCAATATTAAGAACAGTCTTTGCTTTCCAAGGCTCAAACATCTTCCAGGTAGTTCTGAAAGATGGACCACCAGGCTTGATAGACGACGGAGTCACAGACAACCCCAAAATCGCGTTCGGGCAAGGAGGCCCTCTGGCATGTTTTCATCTCGACTCACATGATAGTCTTGGCTGCCGAGGTCTTCGTCTTGAGATACATCATGCATTGTACGATGCAATTTCCTTGGGCCTCATCTTTCGAGATCTTGATGCGATGTACAGGGACAACGCTTTGTCTGAAGGTGTTCACTTTCATGATTGGGTGTCACATGTCGAGTCCCTTAACTTTGAACCTTCACAACAGTATTGGAAGGAAATGTTGCAGGGATCTAGCATGTCTTCTCTCGTTTCTACTCCCACGGGGGCGGTTCGCGGACATGTCCTCGACAAACAAGTCGATTTGCATGTTCCACTCAGCTCGATGTCTCCATCGTCTGTCACACCATCAACGTTAGTCAAGACAGCTTGGGCATTGGTGTTATCACAGGCTCTGGGTACAGACGATGTCGTGTTTGGAGAAGTCGTCGCCAATCGTTCTTTACCTCTTGCTGGTATTGACAGTGTGAGAGGACCATGCGTGAACCAAGTACCTGTTCGCGTACGCCTCAACTCTTCAACGACAGTGGCTTCTCTAGTTCACCAGACACACGACCTGCACATATCAAGCATGCCGCATCATCATCTCGGGACTCGGTCGATAATTCGGAAGTGCACCTCTTGGCCCAGCTGGACTCGATTTAGCACTGCTTTGGTATATCAGAATCATGCGTCAGTTGGCGACAGTGTACCAATTGGAGGGAATAATGGCTCTCTATCAATCCATGGGGAACTGGGCGATTCAACGGATATACACGTCATTACAGTTCCACACCCAGAAAGAGATGGGTTGGAGGTCTCAGTACGCTATTCCGACCTTGTGTTCACAGCTGATCAAGTTCATTGGCTATCTCAACGATTTGGCCAGATACTGAGCATGTTACCTTCAGCCATGGAACAGAATCTAAAGGACTTCAAGCAAGCACTCATTGAGAATTCTGAACTATCTGTTGGCTTTAATGAGCTGCCTCGACGTCCCGAGGAATCGAATGCCTCACAGGGCAACAACAAAGATGGGAACGCTCATGTGTCAGACAAGGCTATGTCAATAGTCGAGCAGGCATGGGAAACAGTCGGAATGTCGCCTAGTAGTCTGGACGAAAGTATAGTTGACTCAATGTGGGATCAAGGTGCTGATGTTGTGACAACTCTGCTGCTCTCAGAACAATATCGCTCTTGTGGATATACCGCCAGTCCAGGCGATATCCTCAGGAGCCGTAGCAAAAAGTCTCAAGCCGCCTTGATCGATAGAGCTGCCTCAGGGAAGTCCGATTGACTTGGTTCACGATGAGGTTGTAAACAAAGACAGAAAGTCGGCAGGCGATCCGAAAAACAACCAGGATACAGAAAGCTATCAACAAAATGACTTAGACATAGTTAGACATAGTTAGGCATAAAGCTTAGAGTAGACCATCCTAATCTTTATGACACCACGAACTAGGTCTCCACTTCTCTTTACCTGGTCAGGTAATCATTTTCACCAGATAGCTAGGAGGGACTCAGGGATTGGGGCGTAACGAGAAACCAAGGGCTTGTATGGTATGGACTAGATACATATTCCTTACTGATTGGAAATTCTGAACTATCCTTACTCGAGTGCATCGAGATATTCTACAAGATTGGACCAAGTCCTCTCTGGCAAAACACATGACATCCAAACATTACCGTCCTTATCAGCTCCCATAACCACTACCAAGTGCATGATATACGGGCCCTCAACACTCCCTGGGTCCGCAGAGTGATAGTAGATAGGATGACCCCGCTTCCGTCCAGAGCCAACTTCGGCCGAGGCCTCTTTCACAATCGCCGGACTGAAATCAATCTTGTCAAAAAGACTCGCTTTGAGCCAATTGGACATGAGTTGAAAAGACATGTCCTTGTCGCCAAACATAGTGTTCATGTTGGTCTTGCGAACAGACTCTGCAGACAGCACTGAGTAGGCTTTCATTTGCTCTTCATTTGCTTGCTCGCTGATCGACTTGCGAGATAGAAGTGCAAGATCCCCAAGAGACATCTTAAGGGCTTCATCTGCTGGGCATTGGAGGAAGACGGCAGTAGGTGAGTTACCAGCATAGGCTATGCCATCTTGGAATGCAGACGGTGCCCGGCTACGAGGGTCAAGCGCCATCATCGTCATGATATTACGCTTGGACCCGACCGGCTGTTCCTGCGCATTCAGACGACAGGCCAAGGCTGCTAGAACATCGCCCTGAGAGATGAAAGCTGATCCGTCAGATAAGCTCGTCATACCATCCCGTGCTTGAGTGGTAAGCTTATCCATCTTCTCCTTTGGAATGCAGAGAATGCGCGAATCCAGTGGTGCACGCTTTGACTCGTAAAATGCCCAAGCCAACCAGTAAGCAACTCTCCAACCTGTGAGTTCTGTGCCAGCAAGAACGTGTCTGACTTCCGTAGGAGGGTCATAAAGGCCCTTCATGCCGTCTTCTTGTACTCCGCCAAAGGGAGCCACCTGCTCCGGTCGTCCAGCAAGTTCGTGACACCAAGCATCAATGACAGCAGTAAGCCCAAGAAGATCAGCTGTCATATGAGAGTGGGTGAGGCCGACAAGAGTGCCGTTGGTGAAGGTGTTGACATGGAGTGAGAACTGGGGTCTATCTCCTTGGATCAAATCGTCAAAGCACGAAGGTGATCCTGGACCCATGGCAAGTGAATTGAAGGCTCGAGGGCCCATAAAGGTTTCGACCTTGCCATTTGCTCGTGGTAACTTGGATGCCAGAGGATGGTCTTCAAAACGCATGTCAAACATCTCCTTTGTAAAGTGAACCGGCGGTCTTTCACTTGTAAAGGGCCTCGGGATGTGAATTTCCAACTTGCCGTCATCCTGCAATTTCTGTCAGCCAAAGCAATGGCCTAAGGATACCAGGATAACTTACGCGACGGCGGTATCGGCCACCAAGTTTGTGCCACCCGTCTCTCTGAAAGACACGAGTCAAAGAAGAATGCAGCTTTTCCGGATCGAGTATCTCATCAAACCGAAACATCCAAACCAGGATGCATCTTTGAAGCCCGCTGATACTATCGAACAGGTGCACTGGAACGACTTCATCTGTTGGCACCCTGGGCAGGATGTTAAGGCTTTGCCGTCGAAGGAAGGGAAGTCTCGAGAGCCACGACATCTCTTCGTCTGTGTCTGGTAGGATGACCAAAATCCCCAAAATCGTGCTACTTGCAGTGTTGCCCGTTGTGCCGTCTGAACCAGGCGTAAGCCGCAAAACAGTAGAAATCGATTAATAGACGCCTTGCCCGACCCAGGTGGGTAACAGAAGAAATGTCTTCTAAGGCTTAGGCTACCAAAATAAAGTAGTCTAGATTCTCATCTAAATTAGCATAAAATGACTAAACTATTTCGTCTCTTATGCTTATGACGGCCAATTCTTCTGACACCCTGCGGCCGATGAAACTATTACCTACTTGTTTCCTCTCGGAATATCGAGCAGTCAATTGGATCGGATGAGACTGTGTGATCTACATAAGCATTGCCATAAATATCATCAATAATCATGATCATGGGATAGAATGTTGTGCTGTAAATGCTGCCAAGTTATGCACTACCCTTCTTAACTCGGAAGGACATGAAATTACACGAAGTTGTTGATAGTCGGACCCCGTTTGGTGAAACATCATAGACGCGACAAGAGGTATAGTACAGTAAGTCCTGATACGACGCTTACCCTCCATTGCTTCCTTCAAACTTGGCGACCTTGGCTAAGCAAGGATTATGTGGGATGTCACCCACCAGTTCTTGGCCTGGCGGCCGTCCCGCTTCTCAGAGCATCAGAAGTGTTGGGTGCCAATTGCATGCGAGATGGAGTAATCTGATCAATTAAAGGGAATTTGGACAGACAGTTCGGCCACTCTATTTTGGCACCCTGACTCAGAGGACAATTCGTCTGTTGCCCCCACCTGCCGCTGAATACCGTCCCGGCACTTTCGCGGGGTAAGTCAGCTTATTATTATGACGCTGGTAATCGCCGATACCATCAAGCTCCACGTAGTCCCATTGGTCAAGGTTCGCAACGTCTTGGGCTTCTGGGTAGCACAACGCAGTGACCTTTTTGTCCCATTGGAAAATAGCGCAGATTGTCTGATGATTAGTACTTGCTACCTATTGTGCTCGCTGACATGCTTTGTGTAGCTTGGCTGCGTCGATGGCATCATATCTCAAGCTTAGAAGGATTCTCCCCGCATTATCTAAACACTCTATCAAAGCGGCACGACGAACTTACAAAGTAACCCTGGTAATGCTGCTGCCTTGGATCTGCATAATCTATCTAGTGGTTCATTGGATGCGAAGGTTTGGACTACGAGGATCCTTTGTTAAGCTGATGCCTGATCCAACTTGACAGGGTAATGATCCTTCAGTATCATACGTTGACGGTTGAGGGGACAAAGTTTAACCATCCTTTGTGGGGTAATGACGAATCTAGTAATCCGGCAGCATGTCTGGAAGATGTAGCAATACCTTCGTAGGATCTGTCGGACCTTGCGGAGAAGCGGGATTAGATCAAGCTGACTAGTGTGTGGCTAAGCGAGTAGTGTTCCAAGTATTCTGGAATGACAGCAGAGCTCTGCCGCGGAACGAACATTGTACCAGTTGGCGGGCAAAAGACCGAGGGTAGTTTGAGCGAGAGTATAAGTTCATGAGAAGTCTTTGTTGACCATGAGGTACTTGCATAACAGTGTTACTATTCGTGGAGTTAGAGTCAAATAGAACATGCCTGATCACTCACCAATCGCTATTGTAGGCCTCTCCTACCGAGCCCCTGGGGTCGGAAGGAAGGGCCTATGGGAGTATCTCTCAGAAGCCAAATCAGCCTGGTCCAAAGTACCAGCCGATCGGTTTGACTACGATGCATTCTATCACCCTGATAGCAACAAAGCTGGCTGTATCGCAGCTGCCGGAGGTCACTTCTTACCCCAAGACGTCTACAGTTATGATGCTCCTTTCTTCAACCTCAGGCCTGAAGAGGCACGGGCTGTCGATCCTCACCATCGCATGCTACTCGAATGCGCCCTGGAGGCAGCTGAGAGCGCGGGCATCAGCTTGACCGATCTTGCGGGATCCAATACAGGCGTTTTCTCAGCCATTGGCTCGCCGGAACATGGCCATATGCTTGGTGAGGATATGCCAGCTTCTTCAACATGGACCTGCGCGGGAGGAGCTCCTTGTATGTTCGCTAATCGACTGTCATACTTCTTTGATCTGTCTGGACCGAGTATTGCTCTTGATGCGGCTTGCGCAAGCAGTACCTATGCTGTGCACATGGCGTGCCAGAGTCTGCAAGCAGGAGAATGCGACTCTGCTTTTGCTGGCGGCGCTTCTTTGCTGCTTGGCCCTGGTCAATGGAGCTTTCTTGATACAATGGGGTAAGTGGCTCCAGTCCCAACTGTCTCTCTCATATTACTTATTCCCAGAATAGAGCGCTATCGCCAGAAGGCAAGTCCTTCTCATATGATGTGAAAGGCTCCGGCTTCGGCCGTGGAGAGGGAGGAGCATGTGTTCTGTTGAAACGTCTCGACGATGCAATTGAAGCTGGTGACCCGATCCATGCTATCATTCGGAACTCAGCTTGCAATCATGGTGGTCGCTCGGACGGT
The DNA here is from genome assembly GCA_004367055.1 of Fusarium sp. NRRL 66335. Taxonomy (NCBI): domain Eukaryota; kingdom Fungi; phylum Ascomycota; class Sordariomycetes; order Hypocreales; family Nectriaceae; genus Fusarium; species Fusarium sp. NRRL 66335. The sequence goes on from QHHG01000230.1 coordinate 88,999, forward strand.
ATCACGATGCCGAGAAGGTCTGCGCAGGAGACGCTACTCAGACGAGTCCACCGAGAAGTCGGATTGAATCCCAATGAGACTCCGGTTGTCGAGGTAAGTCTACTACAAGTGATTTCTTACTTAGTATCCAAACTCACATAGCTCAGGGCCACGGAACCGGCACGAAAGTTGGGTAAGTTTGTTTGCAAAATGACGATGTCTGGTAAGGCTGACCATACAGCGACCCAATCGAGGCAGGATCATTCACTACAGTACTTGCTGCTGAGAGGACGTCGGCGAACCCTCTACACATCGGATCACTGAAGTCAAACTTTGGGTATGACTTTTCTCTTCTCCCAATATGAGGGGTAGCTTCTCTGATATGCCTATAGCCATCTTGAAGGCGCCAGTGGTATTCTAGGAATGGTCAAGGCCATCCTGATGCTTCAAAATGGCTACGTCTTGCCCAACGCGAATTTTGAGAAACTCAACGAGAGCATTGAGAAGAGGGAGCTTCTTCGGGTAAGCCCACATACACCGAAGTGAGGACATGAGCTGAACAAAGGATCAACAGGTTCCTCCTACCAAGATGCCATGGCCACCAAATGAACCAAGACGTGTCTGCGTGACCAACTTTGGTAAGTCTCGTTATCTAAGTTTACCTCTATCTTTCGGCTGACATGCATACACAGGTTTCGGTGGAAGTAACTCGGCCATCATACTAGAGCGATGGCCTACAGCCAGTCCCAGTACTAATGGTGTCGGCCGAGTCAATGGTTCAGCCACCAATGGAAACGGTGTGCAGAATGGTCATAGCCAGGCTCCCCCCAAGCGACTCTTTGTCCTCTCGGCCAAATCTGAGAGCAGTCTCGCCACTTATGTATCAAGCTTTCAAGCGTTTCTCGATAACGAGGAAGCTCAGAAGGACTCTGATGTCGTGTTCATGAAGGACCTTGCTTACACGCTTGGACAACGGCGCTCACATCACTCATACCGAGTTGCCGTCGCAGCGAACTCGATCTCTGATCTCAAGAACCAACTTGAGACGTCGAGGCCGAAGAAGGTTAGAGAACGTGCAGTGGTACTCGTGTTCACAGGACAAGGCGCACAGTAAGTCTATCTGAGCTAATTCTAGTCGTCCACTAACAATGCCAGGCATGCCCAAATGGCCACAGGTCTGGAACATTTCAAGATATTCTCCGAAGCTATCGATGAAGCTGAATCGATGTTGAAGAAGTTAGGCGCCAATTGGTCACTGAAAGGTAAGAAAGGCAACTCACACTTTTGGGTTTTGGCTTACTAACAGGACAAAAAGAAGAGCTTTCCCGGCCAGCACCTGCGACTCGAGTGAATGAGGCAGAGATCAGCCAACCAGCATGTACTGCGGTCCAAATTGCGCTCACACTCTTACTCAAGTCTTGGGGAGTTGAGCCAGCCATGGTTACAGGCCACTCCAGTGGCGAGATTGGGGCTGCTTTTGCAGCAGGTCTCGTATCTTTCCAGCAAGCTATTGCTCTTGCTCACTTCCGTGGACTAGCAACGGTCGAGCTGGCACGCAAAGGACAGAAAGGAGCCATGTTAGCGCTCGGCGTTGGCGTTGAAGCTGCTTCTGAATTATTGGAGAAGATCACCAAGGGCTACGCTACTGTGGCTGCCATCAACAGCCCTTCGAGCGTCACTGTATCTGGTGACGTTTCAGCGATTGATGAGGTCCTCGAGCTAGCTACGTCAGAAGTGATTTTCGCGCGCAAGCTCAAGGTTGAAATGGCCTATCATTCGAGACATATGGAACAAGTGGCCGAGTTTTACAGGGCGTCTATCGACCCATACTGCTCAAATGAGCCAGTAGCTCGTAACACTAGCATCGCGGAGTTTGTATCCTCGTCTACCAGCACGTTCAAAGTGGTGGATACCTTGTCTGCCGATTACTGGGTTCAAAACCTTGTTAAACCGGTCCGCTTTACTGATGCTATCACGAAGATTGTCTCCAAGCAACCTGACGCTGTAAAGACGCCCAATGTCGTTATCGAGATTGGTCCGCATCCAGCTTTGAAGAACCCAGTCAAGCAAATCGTTGATCTGATTCGGGAACAGCAGTCTGGAGACCAGGGACGTCGCCACGCTGGCCAGTTCACTTACTTGGCCTCTTTGGAGCGAGGAACGGCAAGTGAAGATGCGCTATTCGGGCTGGCCCAGAACCTCTTTTGCTTGGGTGTACCTCTTAGCCTTGAAGCTATCAATCAGACTCACCGACAAAACGCACACGTCATTTCTGACCTCCCCGCATATGCGTGGGATAGATCAGTACGATATATGCTATCTTCGCGCATCACCGCAGCCAAACTGCACCCAGGCCAGCCATACCATCCTATGCTGGGATGGAGAAGCCCTTATGCCGAAGGACAAGAAATGGTCTTCCGCCAGGTCTTCACTCTGGACGAAATGCCTTGGATCCGCGAGCATGCTGTCGGTGGAACAGTTGTCTTTCCCATGACGGGATACCTGTCTTTGGCTTTGGAAGGATTGAGGCGAGTTGCTACGGGGACTGTCTCTAGTCTTGTAGTACATGAGTTCCACGCCAAGCGCAGCCTGGAGATTCAGGAGGATGAACGTGTCGACATCACCACCAAGATTAGACCGGCAGCTACGGGAACAGAGATGTTCTCTTCCAGCCTGTGGGTATTTGAGATTCTCAGCTGGAATCAAGATTATGGGTGGACAGCTCATGCACACGGACGCGTTGAGGCAGAAGCCAACGAGCCCACCATCAACACACCAACTCTCAAATCGTCATTACCGCTCATTGGTAGCAAGGAGCTAAAGGAGCGCGATCCAGAACTTGAGTATACCTCTGACCACAAAGAGGGCACTACGTATGGCCCAACCTTCAAACGGATGAAGAGGTTCTGGTCGGCACCTGGGTTCACAGTCATGGAGTCAGAGGTTCGCGATCTGGGCTCGGGATTCCCATCTCCATATGGTTCCCCAGTCTCAGTAGACACTCCGACCCTAGACAGCTTCCTTCAGGGCCTGGGTCCCCTGCTCGAAGAGTACGGTGAGAAGCCAGCCATGATGCCCAACTACGTCAGTCGACTTCGCATCTCGAACAATATTCCCACCGAAGCAAACTTGCGCTTGACTACTGTCACTCGTCTTCTCGACTATGACCTCAAGGCCGGACTTATGCGCATCAGCGTCGCTGTCTTCGACACCAAAACACTTTCTCCCGTTGTCGAGTGGGAGTCAGTCTCACTTAGGGTTGTCGCATCAGTCTCTTCTAGTAATCCCACCTCAAACCTGCCATCAAGCTACTACTGGGATCTGATCCCGAGCCTGAACACTTTAGCCAGTAATCAGATGCTGGCGAACTTCTTGGAAGTTGAACCAGTCGCTGAAAGTGAGCGGGAACGAGTTCGCTTATTGAACAAGGCTGGCCTACACTTCATGAGGAAAGCCCTGCAAGAGACAGCCCAAGATACGAACGAGCTTCCTCCACATCTGGCTCGTTTTAAGGTTTGGGCGGCCGCATGTGTCAAGGAAGCTGATGATAAAAACAGCACTGCAAATGAAGATATCGCCAGTCTTGTGGAAAACGTTTCAACTTCGGGTGGTCAAGGAGAGATGGTATGCGCTGTTGGGGACCGTCTTACTGATATCCTGCGGGGCAATGCCCAGGCTCTCGAGATTATGCTTTACGACAACCGGCTGTCACGCTACTATGATGATGACCTGACAAACGTACGGTTGAGCCATATCCTAGCCAGATGGGTGCGCCACCAATGCGATGTCAAGTCCAATCTACGTGTTCTTGAAGTCGGCGCGGGCACGGGTAGTGCCACCCTTCCTGTATTCAATGCCATCTCTCGTGGCACTGATAGGCTTCCCGACAATTTCAGCTATACCTATACCGATATTTCGTCAGGTTTCTTTGAAGCAGCCCGCGAGAAGCTGGATAAGTGGTCCAAGTACGTCACATACAAGAAGCTTGACATCGGCCAGGACCCAGCTCAGCAGGGCTTCTCTTTGGAACATTACGATCTGGTGATCGCCTCCAATGTACTTCACGCGACACCCAACATGAAAAACACTATTGATCATGTGCGTTCCCTCCTCAAACCCAACGGAAGACTCGTAGTTCTGGAAGCAGGTCTCCATGCACCGCTTGTCCTCCCATTTGCGCTACTGCCAGGTTGGTGGCTCGCTGAGGACAAGTACCGCTCGCTTGAGCAAGGACCACTACTTTCTCAAGACAAGTGGAACCAACTGTTCTCGGATCGCGGGTTTTCGGGCTTGGACGGAGTAGTGGAGGGCTATCCAGGTGATCCTGAAAACATCTTGAGTATCCTGACGACCACACGGGTCAGCTTCCCTGATACTATTGACGGTTCTACACCGATCACTATTTGCGGACCCATGGAAGATGACGATGAGACAGAGTATGCTCAACTAGTCTCGGATACCTTAGCTGAGGCGGGCTACGAGACTGAGGTCAAACCTTTTGCGGAGGTCGAGCCTACAGAAGAGCAGTACCTCTTATTCATCGATTCGGCAGAGAATAGCATCTTCAAGGATGTCTCGGACGCGACATTCACCTTGTTACGAGATGCCTTCCTTCAGGTCAAGGGTCTGCTTTGGGTCATACCCGAAGGCAATACTCCTGACGGTGACACGGTAAAAGGAATGCTACGCACGGTACGACTTGAGCAGGGTTCGAGAAACATCCTCATGCTTGAGGACTTTCCCTGTAATGTGAACGGCCTTTCAGCTATCACGAACCTGGTCAAGAAGCTTTACGATCCAGAGTATATCAAGTCCCCCGACCACGACTTCACTTGGGGTGACGGGTTCCTGAAGCTACCACGATATCGTCCGCTGCATGAAGCGAAGGATACGTTCGCTTCGGAAGCGGGTGTGGTTATTCGTAAAGAGCAAGATATTTGGCAGGAAGATGTGTCATTCGAGATGACGGTCGATGCTGCTGGAAGTCCTGACTCGATTTTCTTCAAGCGAACAAACACTCTCGAAAAGCCATTAGCCGACGGCGATATCCTTGTTCAAGTCGAAGCCTCAGGTGTCAACTTCCGAGACGTCCTTCTCGTGCTTGGCTCCATCCCATGGACAACACCAGGTTTCGAGGGCGCTGGCACTGTACTCCAGGCTGGTTCTGCTGTAAACGACCTTCAGATTGGCGACAAGGTCTTCTTTGGCGCTCTCCATGGGGGCAGCTTCACCACTCACATGAAGATGCCATCATGGCACGCAACTAAGATACCAGAAGGGTTCAGCGTGACCGAGTCTGCTAGTATCTCTGTTGCGTATTCGACGGCTATCATGTCAGTTCTGCGTATCGGTCGACTACAACAGGGTGAAAGTATTCTGATCCACGCTGCTTCGGGTGCTGTTGGTCAAGCATGTATTGTCCTAGCTCGTAATATGGGGGCAGAAGTGTTTGTTACTGCTGGCTCTATAGCCAAGAGGAACTTTCTCCGTGATGAATTCGACATCCCCGAGGACCACATCTACTCAAGTCGGACCCCCGAGTTCCGCGACGGAATCCTGGCTGTCACGGAGGGAAGAGGCATCGACCTTGTCATCAACTCGCTCAGCGGTAACCTCTTACAGCAGACATGGGAAGTTGTTGCTGACTTTGGTCGCTTTGTTGAGATCGGCAAGCGAGACTTCTTACAGAACAGTTTCCTGCCAATGAGACCGTTCGACAACAACATCACCTTCACTGGCGTTGATCTTCGGAAGATGTTCCTAAGCAGACCCCAAGAACACAAGCGGTGCTTGGTAGACATGGCTGATCTTATTGAACGCAATATTGTTATACCTATACGACCAGTGACGCCTATACCTGTTTCACAGATCGGCACGGCTATGCGGAAGCTTCAGTCAGGGCAGAACATTGGCAAGATTGTTATAACCATGGATCACGGTGAACGTATCAAAGCCGAAGTCGCTAAGCCTCTCATTGGTTCGTCTTCAAAGAGCCTACTTCACTCCGACAAAACATACATCATCACTGGAGGCACAGGTGGTATTGGACTTTCCCTTGGACCGTGGATGGTTGAACACGGAGCGAGGAATGTTGTCTTGCTCGGTCGAAGTGGCTCGACTCGTCCTGATGTTCAGAAGGTGCTGCAGCAGTACAGTGATTCTGATGTGACTATCAGAGCATTGGCTTGCGATGTTGGTCGTCGAGAAGATGTTATCAGCGTTGTTGAATCTATCAAGGACCTTCCTCCTGTTGGTGGAGTCATTCATGGCGCTTTGTTCTTGAAGGTAAGTGTAATCTTGGCAGGTCTGTACAAGACTTTACTGACCGTATGCTCAGGACAAGCTACTCAGCAACACTTCATACCAGGACTGGCTGAATATTGTTCTACCACGAATCAGGGGAGCTTGGAATCTCCATGAGTTGCTACCCGATAACTTGGACTTCTTCATCGCCCTCTCATCTTTTATTTCGGGAAGCGGAAACATTGGCCAGTCTGTATACTCAGGCACGGCTGTAAGATATACTTCTTCTCAAGATCATAACGTCTTTGCTAACTACTCATAGTCCTTCTACGACTCCTTCGCGGAGTACCGTACTTCCTTGGGCCAGCCAACGGTATCGGTTGCTCTCCCCGTAGTCCTCGACGTGGGCTATGTCGCAGATCGCGATATGGAAGGCAAGCTCACAAGCTCCCTAGGTGCAGTTTTGTCCTTGAAACATCTGCGAACTGTCATTAAAGGCGGTATCATGGGTCCGAGCTCTGGTCTATATCAGGATGGCAAAGCTATTTCCTTCAGCTACGCCCGGGGAGACGACAGCAGTACGCTTCCGTGGCAGGCTTTCCATCCACGAGCCCTTGTCGACTACATCAGAGCGGAGACACGAGCTGATGGTACGGCCGAAGAAGGAACTACTCGCAACTCCAAGAGCAAAGGCTTCAAGGTCACGGATGGTGGCGATCCACTTACTGGCCTTCTCGCAGTTTTGATGGACAAGGTGTCCTCCATCACGATGATTGAAAGAGATGAGATTGAAGCCGATGCGCCACTTTCTAACTACAGTCTAGACTCACTTGTGTCAGTTGAGTTGCGAAACTGGATCCGACGAGAGACTTCTGTCGAATTGCCTCCTTCCAAGATCGCCAATACTGCAAATTTGCGAGCTTTGGCAACTTTCATCTTAAGTCAAATGGAAGCGGGGCCGAAGAAGAAATGAAGTTCGCGCCCATAAGGGTCCTCACATAATGGCTATGTAGGTATATGCTCAATAGAAGTATTCCTCTCAGGCGGCAGGCCACCCTGGTGCTCCATGCGCCGCTAGCTCCTTTTCTGTCCACTCCCAAAGCTCATCAGTGAGCTTTTGGTCGGTAAAGAACTTCTTCTTCTCCTCCAGAACACCAACTGGGTCATAATAGGCCCCGTTCTTCACATCTTTAGCGAAAGCAACCCACAACCCGTTCAGTGCTCCTCTCTCGACGCCAACTGACGTTATATACATGAACGGTGTTACCAGGAATTTTATCATCCAGGGACCCATCGAGGTAGACTTTCTGAAGAGGTCAGTCCAGACCTGGCCGGGGTCGAAAGAAACAGATTGAATTGATGGATAAACTTGTGAGAGCTTCCGAGCGAATAGTATGTTTGCGATTTTTGAGTGGGCGTATCGTTGATATGGAGATGCGAGCGGATCTGACTTCTTCATCTCATCAAGGATAAGCCCATTTGGCGGTGGATCCAAAGTTGCAGCCATGGAGGATGTTGACATTATGCGGACTTCTTTACCGTTCTTCGCCGTCTCAAGCAGTTTGGGCATCAGTAGTTGAGTGAGCAGCGCATGGCCCAAGTAGTTGACGCCGAACTGACTCTCGTAGCCATCTTCAGTCAGAGACGGGGCCGTCGATGAGATTCCGGCGTTGAGAAAGAGCAAGTCCAGCTGTTTCGCTTCTTTGAGGAATTCAGATGCAAACTCCTTGATGCTTGTGAAAGAGGATAGATCCAATGGCAAAACCACGATACTGACATCTGGGTTGGTCGCCTTGATCGACGAAACGAGCTCTTCAGCTTGAGCGACGGAGACAGGACGGACGGTGAGGTAAATGACGGATGGATTGTGAGGAGCAATGAGTCTGATAGTCGCAGCACCCAGTCCAGTATTTCCTGTATGCCTTTAGTAACGGATCTTCATTTCTCAGTCAACAACTGTACTAACCTCCAGTGACAAGAACGCTCTTCCCAGTGAGATCAGGGATGTCTCTGGCGGGGTCAAAGCCATTGTCGACTGGGTTGAGAAAAAGCGGCATAACGACTTGCTCTTGAAGAAGGGGAAAAGGTCTAAGGAATGTCGTTGCCTAGGCGGGGGAGCGGAGGGCTTAAATACTTCCACATCATACGTGCTCATATGTAATGTGACCCCTCTGAAGATCTCTGCTTACTGTGCATACAAGTTATCTTGGTTATTGGTAGGATCAGTCAGCAAAGGATTCCCTACGTCCATTGGTTAGTTGACCTGTCAGATACATGAAGCTAGCACTGCATCAATCACATTTACGACTTGCAAAGTTGCTGAAAAGTACAACTTCTCGCTGGACACTTAGTAAATTATATATGTAACTAAGCTCTTTATTTGTCACAGGCTTATCTTTCAGCAGATGCCGCCTTCACGCAACAGGTAGAACGTATCTGATAACCCTAGTGCCATTTATAGCCAGGATTCCCCAGAACCTAGTCAGTCAGGTAGGTAACAGAAGAGATAACCTCTGTTATTTGAGCCGCAGAAGTCAAGTAGTCTAAACTATTTCATCTCACATGCTTCTAGCGACCAATTCTTCTGGTACCCTGACGAGGGTGCACGTCTAAATTGCCTTGCATGCTGACTTTCGGGGCTCGGGCTTCTCCTCAGGCTCGACCGTCTTGTCGCTAGCAGTAGGTTGAGCCTCGGCTGCCTCACTCTCATCAGAAGACTCTGCAGTCTGACTCTGACTGGCAGCGTTGGAACTTCCAGATGTATCGATCTTACCAGCGCCAGCATTCGCAGGGACAGACTTCTTGGCCTCCTCAGCCGAAACAGCCGAAGCAATCTCATGCTCAGAGTACTCAGAGAAGAAAGAAGTATCAGTGAACTCCCAGTCGCCCTTAGACTCTTCAAGAAGGTTGACTTCGCAAGCTCGACCAAAGGCAAGCTCACATTCCGCAGCGGAGCCGCTGTTGGGAGTGGTGAAGAGTCTTCCAGCATAGTCCCCAACGAGCTGGTTGACATTGATGAAAGCGTTGCCTTCGAAGATTCCACGGGCCTTGTCCTCGCCTCCCTCGATGGCATGACCGTTGTTATCCTCCCAGACATTATTGACAGCATGAAGAAGAGTGTTCCCGCTCAGAGCAGGGCTTCGACCGGCGGTGCGGTAGATATAGTTGTTCTTCATGGTAATTTGATCGTCTTCACCGACCATCTCGAAGGTCCAGTAGTGGTAACCATCGCCGCCCGTGGAGAAGGGAGATTCGCCGTTGATGAAGTTGTTTGAGAGGGTGATCTTCTTGCTGGGGTTGTGACCGAAAACGTAGTGTTGTCGACCAGGTCGAGCAGTCTAACAAAGTTAGCATGATGATATTCATGAATGCACAGAAAGGACTTACAGTGACGTGGTCGACCCAGACCAGCTCGGCCTCGTCAAAAGAAAGAATGTCTCCACCCCAAACGTACTCAGGGTTGAGATCCGTAATAGCGATGTTCTGGATGATCACATTCCTGGCACCGCCACGAATCCTCAAACCCTTGCCTTTGATAGCGGCCTTGTCACCAACACCAAGAACAGTCTTGTCCGAACCAACGTCGATAGGAGTCCTGGGTGCCTTGGGCCAAGTAGCCTGAGAGCTAGGGCTGTCACCACAGTCTCCATTGTCTGCAATGATCTTCTGGACACCCTCGCCATCGCCCCAGCTGTGGCAGACGGTGCCGGTCTCATCACCTTCGGAGTCGGTGTAATCGAACTCCTTGGACAAGACGATAACTCGAGGCTTGTCATCAGTCAGAAGATCGGTCAATTCCTCGATCGTTTCAGGATGGTCGGGCGTTTCATTGCCTCCACCGGTAACGCCCGCGGCGAAACCTTCAGCTTTGCCGACAACGCTTTGTGCAGCCGCGAGTTGCGCCAGACCAGCTAGGGCAACAAGAAAGGTCGGTACAGATTTCATCTTGGTAAGAAGGTAGTTAACGAATGTGGGGATACTGATAACGAATGACAGAGAAAGATAGGGAATAATAGCAACAAAGGATAGAGAAGGAATGCAGATCGAACGAATAAATCAGAAACATAGATGTTATCGATCAATACATAAAACTGACCATCACCTCCTATTTCATTTCAGATAAGACATTTGATTAGTGGAAGTTCACTCTGCTCCACTGAAATCATCAGCAAAATCAGATAATACAACGCTAGGTCCAGTTTACGATGAATCTGCCAAGCTGCCGCGTATAGTTCGAAGTGAAATACGAGTAAAGTCGGAAAATGTTTCCATTTGCTTAGAAACGAACTACAGCGCCATTTGCCGCTCGTCATCGCAAAGTCGTCCCAGAATGGGAACACTCCGAGGGCTTTCCACTTCAGGATTGCCGGATGTCTCAAATACAGGTCATTCAACGATGCATCTACATTTCGTCAGGGTATCATGCTAACAGACTGGGTCTCACGATGACTTTCAAAACGGCGAGCGGAAACGGTTGTTTGTACTAGTGCACAAAATCCGGCCTCGACTGACTGGTAGCAAAGTACTCCCATCTTCCGAACCTTCCGGAACTCAGTTCGCTTGGAGTTCAGGGGCATTCCCACTATCAACCGTTTTATTCGCTGGAGTACGATGTCGTATCCGCGTAACACTGGGACGAAGTTGGGACAAACCGCGATACCTACCCTGCAGCAACTCTCATATCATCAATTTGCTTCGCCTACTGCAGAAAGCTATCTTCATTGGTATTCTCTGAGTTGGCTAAAAGATATATTAGCCATCCAACATCAGAACGGTTGCTCAAAAGCTAGTTAGTGGCCGAGATGAGGTCAAAAAGCTGGCCGATCAGTGGTTTTGCATATTCGGCGCCCACTACCATTCCGAGCGACGTGTATATATGTTTTGCTTGACAGTATCCCTGTAACATGTGCATAATTATGAATAGTGTATCGATAAATATTATCCCTAAAATCGCAGGATGAAGGTGTTAGACGATCACAGACAAACATGACATGTGGTACCCCCAGGCTTGGCTGAAACATAGACCGGCCTTCAACAATTTGCTGACAGCCTCATGGGGTAAACGAGGACCACGAAACATGACGACTGGAGTGATGTAGTACCGTGATCTTGTTCACCAACTTGGCCGACGATTTGGCAAAAGCTTGATTGTAGGATTGTTCCTGAAAATGTCTTGGCCGAGATGTGATGGGGACTTCAAGGTTGACTGATGAAACAATGTGGGCTCATCAAACTACTACGTTAACTTAGCGCGTGGGACAGCAAACGCCAAAAGGTCTGAACAGATGATCACCCCAGAAAAAGCTTGAAATAAATTGTCCGGCATTTAAAAATAGTCAGAATAATAAGGATACGAGTAAAACGATCCAAGCACAAAAGGAATTACTGCATGCTGCGACAGATCGCGCTGTTAAGCTTAAGCTGCTTAACGCCTGGACCCCAGTAAGGGGCCGTTTCAGCATTGGGGTTTTCTTCATATCCTGAAATTAACCAGTGATCGTCGTCTGGTGTCATTGCAGGTACAAGGATCAGCTCGCTTATGATAGGTGGTCTTTTTGACAACTGAAACAAGCCTCGCAGGTTGTATCATTTAAGGATTTTATCATGGAGAGTTTCATACCTGAGCTCATACCCAAGACAAGAGAAACTTGGCTTCTGGGGCGATCTGCAAACGATATCCATACATGTCACTGGATTGACGAATCACGCTCGAATGATGGCAGGCTTATAAGGTTGTTGTATGTCCCGATCAATTGGCATTCTTGTCCTCTGCATCACTTTCTTTACTCTTCATTTCACTCTTTTACAAGCTGTGCTTGTTCGTTCTTTTCGTCTTAACAATATCCAGTCGTTTCAACCGGTTTGATACCACTTTCTCTCTTTTCATCCTTCAGCCAACCTTTTCCCCAACAACCATCAATATGCAGTACCGATTGATCATGGCCACTTTGGCCCTTAGCGTTTACGCTGCTCCCGCTCCTATGATCACCGGTGCTCCTTCTCTGTCTCGACGACAGGATGGTGGGGGCGCTGGTGGTGGTAGCAGCGTTCTCAACGAACCCATGACTATTGCTGCTGGCGAGTCATTCGACGGTGGTAACGCTATCTTTGACCGTGGTGTCTCTTGCACTGGCCAGGAGGAGGGTGGTGACTCTGATGCTGTCTTCATCCTTGAGAAGGGCGCCACCCTTTCCAACGTCCGAATCGGTAAGTCGAACAAGTGTGGTCCGTAAGAGCGCGTCATCTAACCCCTGCCATTATAGGTCCTAACCAGATCGAGGGTGTCCACTGCAACGGTGGCTGCACCTTGAACAACGTCGTCTGGGATGCCGTCTGTGAAGATGCCTTCAGCATCAAGAAGCAGGAGGACGGCGAGACCACTACCATCAACGGTGGTGGTGCCAAGGGCGCCGAAGACAAGGTTATCCAGCACAACGGTGGTGGTACCGTTATCATCAAGGACTTTGAGGTCTCCGACTTCGGCAAGCTCTACCGAAGCTGCGGTAACTGCAAGTCCATGCCCGCTCGTCACGTCGAGATCTCTGGCGGTTCTGCCACAAGTGGAAAGATGCTTGTTGGCATCAACCCCAACATGGGCGACACCGCCAAGATCTCTGGCATCAAGATTACCGATGTTCCTAAGGAGTGTATTACCTTCGAGGGTGTCACTGATGGAAGTGAGCCAAAGGAGGTTGGCACCTGTGATGGTGCTGGCGGTGCCGGATCCGGATCTGGTGATTCTACTGAGGCCCCTGCCACTCCTACTGCCCCTGCCGATAGCTCCGAGTCCCCTGTTGAGTCTGAGGTTGCGGATCCCGTTCAGACTTCTGTCGATGGTGGCTCTGATGGCGACAACCAGTCTGGTGATAACGAGAACAACGATGACAACAACGATGACGATCAGAAGGATGATGATCAGAAGGATGAGGATGAGGAGAACGAGGAGCAGGATTCTGGCGACAACAACAACAACAACAACAACGACCAGGAGCAGCCTTCTGGCGATCAGAACCAAGGCGGCTTCAACGGTCAGCAGCCTCCTCAGTTCGGTGGATTTGGCGGCTTCTAAATGGTATCTACGCAATTAGTTGGCCAGCAAAGGAGGAAATGGTAAGACAGTAATAATATGCTGTCGCTGCTGCGAAACCTGGATTTCTTGTATGTAACTATTTATTAACAAGATTAAGACACACTTTTGAGCACACTTGATATACGTCATACCCTATACTTCTATAAAAAGGGCCATTCGTCCGCCATCGAACAAATGGAATGGAATAGGGCTGAGCCGAATTCTGCATACCGCGTTGAGATTGCGGATCTGTTTCTGAAGCTTAGTGGAAACCTGCAGGGCAAATTACTGCGCCGCATTAAATTCTGACTGGGCTGACTTCAGCACCTTGGTTAGGGCCAGGGGCTCTAGGGCCTTTTCCAGTGGTGCCATCTCACTCTTGACCAGCGGTTATGGTGGTTCTGTGTTGTTTTGTCGTCTAATCTTGACTTGCTATTTGTTTTACCGGTTTTAGAAAAATCTTGTATTCTTATATAAAGACAGATGGAAGAAGTTTGGCGAGTGACATCCATATGCGATTGCATTGAACGGCTACTACGTAATGATTGTGCTGACGGTGCCAAGTCAGCCGAATGAGGGAATCTCCGTTTTCTTAGGCATTGGCCACAAGTTGATTGGACCGACGCACTCTTGAAGGATTGTCCCTTCATTTCATTTCGCTAACAAACGCGCTTGCTTTTTAGCTTATGCTGCCTAGCGTGCTGAAATTTTGTCAATCATGATAAAAAGCGAGACCCTGCTCCATCGGATGGAAGGTGATCTTCTTATCTCCCTTCTCCACATTCGTTTCATTCATTCATTATGGTTGCATTGAAGAGCATCGCTAGCCTCGTGCTGGTACTGGCACAGTCTGCGACTGTCCAGTCTATGGACCTCGACAGCAGAGAGGGTATCCTTGACGCTTCCAAGGCGCTTGCTGGAGACCTCATTGAGTTTTACAAGGGCAACAAGAGCGGTGAAACTCCTGGTCTCTTGGATCCCGGCAACACCCTGCGTGATGGTTACTATTGGTACCAGTCGGGGGCCTTCATGAGCGCCTACGTCGATTATTGGCAATTGACTGGCGATGACACGTACAACGATCTGGTTAGAGAGGGCCTGGAATGGCAAGTGGGAAGAGACAAGGATTTCATGCCGGCCAACCAAAGCACATCGATGGGAAATGATGATCAGGCTATCTGGGCAATGGCTGCCATGTCAGCTGCTGAATATGGATTCCCTGCTCCCACTGACAAGAAGACCCAGTGGTATGATGTTGCCAAGAACGCCTGGGACACGATGCGTGAGCGTTGGGATATCGAAGACAAGAGTGACGTCTGCTACGGCGGTCTGCGATGGCAGATCTTCACGTTCAATAATGGGTATGAATACAAGTCAAGTAAGTTGAACTCAGTGCTAAACCTTGGTACCTGACTGACCTGGCCTGCACAGCTCTGTCTAACACACTGTTCCTCAACCTTGGCGCGCGAATCTACAGATGGGCTGAGAGCGATGCCGTCGCCGACCATGTGACCATGGCCTACACGTGGCTCGAAGAGCGACAGTTGATCGACGACAAGACTAGCGCTGTTTATGACGGTGGCCGTGCAACCGACAACTGCACTACCATCAACAAAGTCCAATGGTCTGCAAACGCTGCATCGTTGTCCATGGGTCTCGCCTACTTTTACAACGCCGTAAGTCTACAAGCTCATGTATGCACATAAACAGCACTAACCCGTGTCCCAAGACTGGTGAATCCAGCGAACCCAGCATGTGGAAAGACGCCGTGGAGGAGCTCACCACCATGACCCTCAAGACCTTCTTCACCAAGGACGGCAAATTCAAAGAAATCGCGTGTACGAAAGACACATGCCCTAGAGATATCCTTACCTACAAGGCTCTCACTCACAGGTGGCTCGCTGTGACTGCCCAGCTTGCTCCCTTCCTGTCCGAGAAGATCATGCCCGTTCTCCGAAAGTCAGCCAAGAGCTTGCAGGCGGAGGGCGATGGCAAGGATGCGCTGGAGCAGAAGCTTGCCAACTTTGCCGTCGTTTCCAACTTGTTGATTCCAGATGCCTCTTCTCCCATGAAGCAGAAGGATGCCAAGACCAAGACTGAGGACAACTCTTCAGATGCTACCAGCTCGGCTACTGAATCAGCTACGGGCTCAGCCACCAGCACGGGCGCTGCTACTGAGACGACAGTACCAGATAGCTCTACCAACAGCTTTGCTGGCTCTGGTAGCATCTTGGTCCTTTCAATGGCAGTTGCGGCTGTCCAGTGGCTTCTGTAGAACTCATGCTTTATATACGATGAATTCGCATGAAGATTTATTAAATGTCAAAATTACGCGCACACAATACGATGAAATGTCCAAAACCTGACTTTGGGCACCAGAATAGAGTTTCTAGCTCAAGCCCGGGATGAGGGATTGAAGTCGACCCAGTCGTAGATCCGGGTACAAAAGCCAATCAACTTCTAGTTTCCGTCAACGGACAAGCGGACCTGATTTATTCCCTGGCTGCAAATGCCGACGTAAATCGTCCAACTAGCTACAAGTTCCGTTCACATTGGCATAGCGCTGATTGTGAAGAACCTAGGTTACAGTTTACGCCTTTTCAGAAACGATTACGTGGAATAATGAGAAGACTGAACACCACCTATGAAGATGCTTTGAAGGATCAAATGCTGTTAATTGAACTTAATCAAAATATGTACATAATGCTTGCTTATACAAATAGCAGCTGTAAAAGATGCTTATTTACAAAATGGAAACGCATCTTCCCTTTGCCGTCATCGGAGTGATGAACCAGACGTCGGCAGCTCGGAACTACTTTTGAGTCCCGACATCGGTATCAAGCCACCGCGCTCTGGTGGCGGGCTTGCTTCTCCACCATCTCCGTGTAATTGCTCCAAATTTCAAGGTCAAACTCTGGCAAAAACGTTCTCGAACGCTGTGCAGTGTAGGAATTTGTGGCGTGGTATGTATTGCTGAGGCGTGGTTGGTCATTTCATGTCGTTATTGGCGGGATAAATCCCCAAGTGATGTTGGCCAGCCGTCAGATTTGCGGCGAAGCCATTGTTGGTGGTGTGTTTGCTAATGTTTGTCTGATGAATGAATGGCAAACACATCTATTGGCGTCCAGCGGGGATGTTGATGCCGGACCAGCGAGGAGCGGATGAAGGCTCAAAAACGTTTGTTCCCAGGGGAGGGTCTCGGCTGGACGAGGTAGACATGCGGGGAGTCTCTGTAACCACAGCGGAAGATTCGGAAATGGTGTTGACGCGAGTGTTTCCCCAGAACTTGTCCATGATTGGGTCATGGACAGCGGTATCGCGGCCGTTCGAGAGGCTACGGCTGGGATCTGTGGTGCTCAGTCGTCGAGTCTGAGTGAGACCGAGACGGAGGGTTTGGGGAGCAGCACGGGCGCCACGGCAGAGAGTCTGAATGGAGGAGCTCATGTTGATAGACTTTGGTCCAAATTTGGTAGGAAGTGAAGTAAAGAGGAGGATTATTATTACTGAGTTTATTGAAGCAAAGTCTGGGGAAATTGGAGTTATACTTATACATCTCTCGGTTTGTTCCCGGGCTGAGGGCGCTTCGGCTGAGGGCTCGGATGAAGGGAATCTGTCTAGAATAGGAAATCCCCCACACCAACTTCTTCCCCGCATCCCGCATGCCTTTACCCCAAAGTGGGCTGATATTTGTTCTGGAACTGGATGTCGGTAGTTGGAAGAGGAGAGAAGATAAGATAGTGACTTGCTTATCAATGGAATCTTCTCCGATATTCGGGTATCTCCAAGTTTGACTTCGACCGGGAGGCGCCACTCCATTGTCTGCCCCTCTTCCTCATTGACGGCTACATCAGACCACATCGGGCCACATCGGACAAGATAATGACCAACGAGAACACCAAAATACATATACTACAGGTATCAGTGGCGGGTATCAATCTTCACCATACATACGTCATTTCTTGCGCATGTTGTGGACAAAGACAAAGCACTTCATTGAGAGGCTTGTTCTGCCTTGTGGTCCCATATGATACTGGGCATCAGTTTAGGTTTCATGACGTGTCGATGCAGCAAATTGGCGAGAGACGTTGTGTTCCTCATGTCGTGCATGTGACCGAAAGCTTGGTACAGCGACCCAAGCCCTGGGGTTCGTACAAAAAGCTTATGTGGCTGGCTGGTGCAACATTGGGCAGCAAAAGCCAGAACATCCTGAGCTGTTACAACATGTCTCAAAACATACAGGATTTCTTGCCACTATCACATGTACAGTTGGAGATACAACTTACTTCTCAACAATCGTTACATATATGGCAATCGATAGAGCAGGGATGAGGTAATCAAGAATTGTATTCTGTCAGCTATACTAGTAATTGAAGCTCAGCTACACGCTTCGAAGCATCCTAGACAGATGATAAAACATATAAAATGGAAATCTAGCAAAGGTTTTTGTTTTGAGTAGTTTGACCGTACACGCACACATAAGACAATCTCAATGAGCATCATTTACCTCTGAAATCATTGGACCCATACGTTACGCCTTGCCTCGAAAATCAAAATGTTGATAAACGCGCATGCCTAAGATGAAATCTGGTCTGAAGATCCAGGTGATGATGATAAAAAGGAAGTGGCGGATATAGTCGTTACGTCTGTGTCGTGGGGAAAAGAGCAATCGAGAAACAGGCTCAGAATGCTGCAGTACGTGATGCAAAGGAGATCGGATCGAGAGATTATTGCGCCAATGGTTTTCCAAAAGCGTCTTCTTTTTAGTATGGAAGCCGAATTGTGAGCCTTGCAACGGACGATGATTCGAGCCGGGATAGTGATATGTGACAGAGTCCAACATGTGCAAGTCGAATTTTGAGGCTTATTCGGTCGTCCATGCAAGCTGCTGTTGTTTTGCCGATAGCGTATTCCAACGCTAGTAATGCCAAAAGGAAAGAGGAATCTCCGGATAATTCCACCAGGCAGGTTGCCAATGTTGTGAGATGTCATTCTCATGACAGTGAATTTCTGCCACGGCGACCACGGCGGGATTCATTGGTGACGGTCGTGGTAAGGGCGTTATCCACCACGACATCGTCCCTGATGAGCTGCCTTCGTGGGATCCAGAACAGCTGGATCGCACCGATGATGGCAACCAACACACAACTTACCCACGCGAAAACTGAACCTGCGAGGGCGTAGAAGACCCCAACAAGGGGAGGAGCAATGGTACGCGCCAAGCAAGCACCAGACATAGCCAAACCGTTAACTCGTCCCAGGACAGCAGGGGTAGGGGTAGCATCCTTGATGAGAATTAGGCAGACAGGGGCCACGATCAAACCACAGATACTCTGCATCAGAAGCGATAGGTAAATGCCAGCAGAGGTCCAGGGCTCGGCAAAGGCGGAAAGGAAAGGCATGAGCATGTAGGACACAGGATAGAGAATAATCATGCTGAGGAAAGAGTGCCACACGCCCATGCGGCTGACGTACACGGGGAAGACGACACCCTGAATAAGGAGACCCAAGACACCATTGACGGCCAAGTACAATCCGACGTCGTGCACGGTGTAACCGAGACCACCGACCAAGTCAAGTGTTCCGCGTGTCTCCGAGGGCTCGTCGAGTAGATACGTGGCAAGAAGGCTGCTTGCAGCCATCTGGTGGTACGAGAAGATGAGCAGTGAGACGATGAGCATCATGACGGTGTAGTTGAACGTCTTCTCGCCCGACTGGGACTCGTTCTCCTGCTCCTCGTTGGGCGGTGTCAGGAGATCCTGGGGCAGTAGGACAGAATGCACAGTTCCAAAGGAAGATCGGCGCAGATCGATGAAGTCGTGTTCAACAGCCATACCCAAACTGGACTCTGCGAAGCGGGGGCGCGATCGGCTGGTCGAGGGAGACATGTGTCGCATACGGCTGCGGGAAACGGAACTTCGGTACTGGTTTCGGACGCGTCCGTGGAGAGGAGTTCTCTCGTCGATGGACTCCAGGTCGTCGACAACGGGAATATCCTGGTAGTTGAGGGCGGCATTCTCGGTTTCCTCACCGGGTCGGACGAGGGTCTCCTCGAGAAAGAAGATACCCTGGATAACGGCGATAACGACGACAATCACCGAAACGAGGTTAGGGAGCAAGAACGGGTATCGTCCAAAAAGCCCGTCTTCGGAGAAGAATCGAGGATACCAGTAGGCGGGCTGGGCGAGGAATCCTCCCATGGCAGAGCCAATGATGCCGCCAAGAGTCCAGATGAAAGGCTGTACAGCGTAAGCCTTGGCTGCGACATGGTTAGCTTCTGCTGAATTTTCATCCGAACAAAAAAAGCGCAAACTTACGCTCGTGCTCAGGCAATTTCACCATCTCGGCGACCATGGTCTGCATGACGGAGACATTGCCGTTGAGGGCACCGCCCACAAATCGCGCCAAAAGAGCAACCCAGTAAGACTTTGCCAGACCGAAGATGAGACTGGAGATAGCGACACCGACGAGTCCGAACAAAACCACAGGCTTGCGCCCAATGCGATCTGACAAAATACCCCATCCCATAGAAGTCAGCGCCTCGGCGAGCGCATAGGCCGAGACAAGCAGTCCCGCATAAAATGAAGCATCTTTCTCATCAATCCCCAAATCCTTGACCATCAAAAATGTGTAGGCCAAGATAGAATTGAATGCGATGGGCTCAGAGAATCGACATATTGCTGGTCGTTGTTGTTAGCGAATGCATTCATCCTGAGTGAGGGGCACGCGATGCGACCGGGGCGAAATTAATGGCGGTGAAGGCGCAGTGGCAGTGACAGTGGGCTGGACTGAACTGGACTGTTCTGTTGCAGTGGGCAATGACGTACCGAGAATCGTTAGCTGCCTCGTCGGGAAGGCGTTCGGATCTGTTTCGCCTTTTGCTTTCCTTAGATTCATGGCGCGACTTCTTTTTCCTTCTGATCACCAATTAAATGGATGAAACCACTGTCGACGGTGAGGACGGGGGGATGGGAAGGGGAAAGATAAAAGGGAAAAAAGAGGAACGGCCGGGAGAAGGAAGAGGGAAAGAAAAAAATCTTTTGGCGGGCCATATGACTCTCAAGTAGGTACGAGAAGGCTAACAGAATTTCACACCTCGGGCGCACTGAATCAGGCGCCTGCTTATGGTACCTGGTAGCCCGGCCCGTAAACCGACTCGACTTTGGTGCTACGCTGCAAACCCCCACGTACAGTGAGTTCCAGGTTGCCACCGACCCCGGTAAACTCCTCCTCAGTGGTTATCACTTGGCGAGCAGAGGGGGGTTACAGCGCCTACAAAAGAAAATGATAATCCCGGACAAGCTTCAGCTGCCTGTCGCGATCCTGCATTAGGATTCAGGACAAAGCATGGGGTAAAACCTTGGAGTGGATTGATTATCCACTCACCATCTGACGCAAGACATCATCCATTGTGAGATTTTAACGATGGAATGGGCGTTGACCGAGGGTCAATACCTCGCATTCCCGGGTTAACCCTTGCTCATTACTCAAGATACCGATTCTCCAACACTAACATGAATCACCACCACGAGAAGAACTTTTGCTTTTTTTTTTTTTTTTTCTACGTCTTTGTACTTCGCTTTGACCATCTTGAACAAAAGATGCCGACTAAACTTCGGCTACTTCATGAATTAATGTCGGCTGACCTTGTTTCTCGTGCTTGGGATGACAATGCCGTACAGTAGACCATGGAGATCAGTGGCAAGCTGTTTTGTTTGATGTTTGCTTGCATTTTTTTGCCTTCTGTGGCAAAATATACTTTCGCTTCGTCGGATGTCGTCAATGTGCATGCAAAACATCCTTGAGCTGTCAATCTGTCAAACGAACTTTAACATAAAAAAAGACAACGCGAAACTGTAACAAGAAGCGACAACAGAATTTGTCGCTGTCAAACAAAGCTTGAACTTTGCACATTTTGGATCGACACCAATTGACAATCCCTGTCTCAGTTATCATCAACGATCCCAGATCTTGTTCCCCTCTTAGCTCCGGTGTCTTTCCCCATCGCACACCGTTTTTCCGCCAAGTGATGACACTAAGGCATCGCGAGGTGTGGCGAAACGGAAATCGTTCAAATGGCTAACGCTAGCGCGGAGAGAAACAAGCCAATTGATGCTGGTGCTTTGCAAGTGATGATGAGGCTGAAAACGGTAAAGGCCATTCTCTCATTCATTGATTCACACAAAAGAACGGTGAAATGATATGAGTGATGATGTGGTATCGGGTAGGCGAGGTGACAGATCGGATTTGGATCTCTCGCTTTTGCTTAGCTTCCTTATTGAGGTCCATGCTTGCTGATCTGCAGCGAGCGGGCATCAATCAACAGGGCCTGTTCCATTCTGTCGTGTGTGCTCTGCATATGGATGGATGCTTCTTCTTTTCTCTCCCCTCTTCTGATGGAAGCATCCATCCAACATGCACGGACCCTTAGCAATCCATCCTTGGCCCGATATCGTATCGTATCATGTCGGAAGATAAGCACGATAAGACGCTGGAACCCCAGACATTGACGGTTATATGCACCGTAATACACCCGGACCAATAATTGAACTTTCTAAACAATGCAAGAGGCTGACGGTGCATTTCTTAATTGCTAGTGTATCAAACTGCCGCGCTCGTGAGGGGAGCTGATGGTCCCCTCCCCGCTCACTCACCGGCTTTCTCTCGTACCGTACTGTACTAGTTCTGTCCTGGTGGCTGGTAGCGGGTAGCAGGTAGAGTCAGATTCAGGCTGGGGACTGACCGTTCAGTCTTGTACCACCACAAAAACAAGTTCTTCAACCAAATCTTCGTCTGACAATTGACGATGGAGCGGGTATCCATGGATACACCCTTGATCATGCGCGACTTAAATTGCGCACCATCGTCGTCGCCTGATAAGTAACCTGGTAACCTCCCCGATCGCACAGGTGAGAAATCCGATTATATGGGTCCCCCAACTCGCCATGAGATGGGAAATTGAATCAGACACTAAAAAAGTCCGATTCTTAGAGACCATTGCCAGATATCGTATATTTAGCACATGGCTTTGACAGCTGATGTCTCCAGAGTCCAGATCTTGGTACATTGTTCCGGCGGTGTGGTCCATTCAAGAAGCCATCTCCCAGACCTGCTGAACGTTAATCCCGGGAAACGCACATCGCGACGACTTCCATTTTGCAACAATCATCGATCAAAACTGGTATGTGGCTGAACAATGTACTCACACAAACAAATTGCTTTTGTCTGTGATGTGCGACAGATCATTTCAGAAACCGGGCTTTCGTTGAATCATCATATAAAAGTTTGCGCACAGCATTGTATTACCGGTACACAACAAGGAGGAATTCTAGGTGGGTAGCACAACGCTTCGTATCGGTGTGATCCCTGCATGTAATTTCTACCAGTCCCTACGCACGGGGAAATAAGCATTGTAGTCCAGGAACGTCCCGCTGGTAACCAAGTCTCAGCGTCATAGAAACTGAAACGGGTGAGACAAAGGTCTTGGTTTGTATTGAGCCATGCCGCTGTGTTTCACTAGTAATTTCTTCTTTCTTGAGCCGCGTACCTGTATCATATCATGCAGGTCGCCTTGGTGATTCATTGAACTATCATAGATCGATACTGAAATCGGACGCTTTCTACTTAGATATTATCTTTGTCGACACTCCTGCATTACCCTTGGATAACACAATGGGTCGCGTGACCTTGGACATGACGGTGATCTGACTTGTATATATCGGTTATTGGTAACAAAATTTGGTCAATCACTGTCATGAATGATATTGACAATCACGTTCGGTATCAATAGAAGTATCAGCTGAACGAACGTATTGATTCACGTCATGTAATACTCTCAGTAAAAAGGAAGCAAGCGCTGTTAGTTACACGCAAGATACAAAATCATCAACCGTAAAATCAAGCAAACTTCGTCTTGGGTCGTTCCTGCAACTCCCCATCCAAGATGATATCAACCTTCTCATTATAGAAGCAAACCATCTTGGCGATAGCGCCGCTCTCATGGGTCGGGTGATTATAATACCAAACCAGATTCTCATACGTCTTTCCATCCACGACCACATGATAATACTCGGCCTCTCCCTTGTAAGGGCATTTAGTCTTGAGATTACTCTTCCGCAGGAAAGTTTGATCAACTGCAGTGAAAGGCAAGTAGTAACGGGTTGGTAGACTCGTCTCGAGCAAATGCATGGATGATTCAGTCTTGGCAACCGTTTTGCCAGCGACCTTGACTTCGATTGGGCGTTCAGAGCGAAGGATGTCTACGCGCTTGAAAGGGTCTTTTGCATGAACAAAGATGGGTTCATCTTCCTCCAACCATTGGTCTGAATAGCTGTTAGCTTCGTAGTTTCATCTTGTTCGAATGAGCACATACCTATACTGCGGAATTCGATTCTCACAGTATCAGAAAGCGGTCCAAGGGTCACATCCTGAAAGAATCGTAAAACTCCATCCACCTTCTTCTCCTCCAGAACATCATGGCCAGGAACAATCAGTTGTGAAATTGCTGCGCGTTCCTTGAGCTCCACAGAAATGTTCTGCTGATCAGCTAACTTGCCGTTCGTAATATCCACCAAGGGCACGTAAATAGTAGGAAAACTATCGTGCTCCCAGACATAGACAGCTTTGGTAGTATCGACGACAGTAATGTGATTGTGAATAGCTCGAATCCTGCGAGATGTCGCAAGAGCCTTGCGAGGGCCGTACTCGATGAGGTTCTGTGCAAGCTCTGCGAGAGCGTGTCTGCTACCCATTTTGAATCGTGTGAACGGAGAAAACCAACGAGTTTTGACAAGAGATACTTTTTGCATAAAGAGTTTGTAGGTATGGTAGTAAATAATTGGCAGGTTGATATCAAGTTGAGGATGGTGGTTGTTATAATGTCATACCCCGCTCATGATGACGCAAAGGAGTATATGCAGGATTAGCCATTGGACCCTTGATTTATAATCTCCTCCATGGAAGGTACCTCAGATACGATAGAAACGTCTTGTCATCAGAATGGACTTCTCTCTATGAATGCAAAGGGCTGAGCCATTCGTAGGCAGTCGAGATAGTCTTACATTATGTGAAAAGTGCTTCTTGGTACTAAATATCCGACTTTCATAAACTAGACAGTAAATCTATATTATGAATCTGCACGCAATAAATGCTTCAGATGATGCTTCTTTTTGGTCGATTAATAAAAGTGATACACTTTATCCAGATCATTTGTGATATGGACGTTCCAATCCAGTCCATGCGTCTTGATTGCCCTTTTCCAAACCTCCAGCGTCTCGTCACTTGGCTCAGGCATCACCGGTTTGCCTGCAAACTCAAGACAGGGTACATCTTCCGACTTGGTGTTGAAGCAAATGCCTATTTGCGAACGACCGTGATTGATGACATTGAGCTCCTCGATCTTTGGCATTCGAGCCGCGCAAGTGCCAGCCGCGATGGCGAACCTGTTCATGATGTTCTGGTCGTAAATGTATGCCCCACTGCCGCCAAGTGTGAATTGGGCAATACACTCGCCTGATGGTAGGTGTTCTTTGAGTTCGAGGTTATAGGAACGTAGGCTAGGCCACAGAGCATCGGGATTTGGTTGTGCTGGTAAAAGTATTGTGCTGTCTATCCTGGCTATAAGATAGAAGTCTTCGAGACCTTGTCTTTGCGTGAAAGAATGAAAAGACAGACTAAGAGCATCTTCTTGGATAGGAGGCGGGACTATACTGTTGGGGCGATCGCTTGACCCCCGCGGCGGCAGTCGTGTATAGCTTAAAATGAAGGATTTCACAGACATCGGAATCATCCCAAGTGTCCACGCGAACACTGCACCAACCACGTTAGACGTATCTCGTTCATCTCTTCATAAACTCACTTGTTCTTTGACTCGTCTCGTCATACGGCTCGATGAACTCTTCATCGGTGAGCCACCATTCCAGCTTCGATAGCTGTGTCATCTTTGACGCAAAGCGGTTGATCGAAGATGGAGAGAAAAGTATGCTTGCCGAGCCAGGTTCCACTCTAAAATAATGAATAGCTGGTATATCGCCAATATCCACCTCCCAGTCTTTGAACAGCTCGACGAAAATAGGTGTCACAGTCCCACAAAGCACTTGGAACCTTTCGACTGATCTCTTTGTTTCGCCCCTCAGAAGTCGTAGGGCGAACTTTTTCGGAGGTGTAACAAAAATCTCTAACCCTACAACCGGCTCTGGTCGAGGAGGAATCTGCGACAGAACAGTGAAAAGTTGCTTGGCGCTTTTGTTGAAGACCAGTTGATCATC
The DNA here is from genome assembly GCA_004367055.1 of Fusarium sp. NRRL 66335. Lineage (NCBI taxonomy): Eukaryota > Fungi > Ascomycota > Sordariomycetes > Hypocreales > Nectriaceae > Fusarium > Fusarium sp. NRRL 66335. Next base: position 114,553 of record QHHG01000230.1, read on the forward strand.
ATAATCTTCTTCCGGATTTGTCGATATGATCAGATTGTGTGCGGGGAATGCGAAATCGTACCAGATGTATCGGATATAGCTGAGGCGAAGAGGACTGAGGTAGTTTTCGCGCTGAGCGACATCAAGTCGAGTCGAGTTCAAGATTAAATGCCGGAATGTGATCGATTCTACGATGGATTGCCATTGTCGAGAAATCACTGCGTAGCGCGCGAGCGGTGTTACTGGGCAATGTTCATTTATTTGGGGGAACCAGCGCGTCTTGACAATCAGGCTGAGGATAATGTTGCGAATGATCTCTGACGGAAGGTTGTCCATGGTTTTCGGAAAGGCTCATATGGGTAAGGAAATATGCGTCGATGTGTGTCTCAAGCTTCCATGTTGTGATGTTGGAATCAATGGTGAAAGATGACCATATCCGCGTTGCGACCAAAACATGTGCCGCAGTTGCTTAGTCACCGACCAAGACTTGAGGAGCCAAAATAAAGTAGCCTAAGCTCCCACGTAAGGCAGCATAAGTTAGCTAAAAAATTTTGTCTCTCATGTTCTTGACAGCCAATTCTTCTGACACCTTGCCGGCAAGGCACACAAGCTCAAGCCCACTTGCGCTAGTTTGAATATTATGCATCTCAGCCCAAATTCTGGATATCTGTCAGATTTTGGCTCTGTTTTTAGCGCTGCAGGCGGGCTATGTTCATGATAATGATCCCATCGAGGCGGAGCAACTAGGCAGATAGCTCAGCTTATGTCCAAGGCTATACTGCATACTCAGATAAATAGACTGGCGAGACGCATGTCTTGTTCGAACTAATTTACTGACTTCTCAAACCCCCATCAAATCCAAGCAAAATCAGTATATCACCATACCCTGCAGTAACACTGATACTGCCACTTCCGCATAATGCCTTCAACCACCAAAAAGCAACGCGCTAGATTCGGAAACATCAAGGGGATTCAGGCTCCTCTCAGCGCAAAATGGGATCTTCGTGTCCCCGGCCCCGAAATGATCAAACTCATCTACGGATCTCGATCTGAAGACATGGACGATAAGTGGATGTGCAGCACCGACGGCCCCGACAGGGAGGGAAATATTAGAGTCAGCTTCTGTAGAAGCTGGACTGGCATGGAGAGGGTAGCTCTGATCGGAAAAGTATCACCCGAGGCACACAGAAACGAGAAGGCTATTGAGAGAGAAGGCGGAGTGATTACGGAGGTCGTCTGGGAAAAGCCTCTGAAGGGCGAATACGACCCTATGGATGAGAAAGGTGCCAAAGAGTTTGCGGCTGGATTCAGCAAGGTCAGAATGGATTGCAATTTAAGGGTGTAATTGCATCTCACAGGGTTGAGAGAGCTGGGAGTTGACGAACTGGAGAATTTCAATCGCTTTTGTTCATAATACCCTCAAATCTATTTAATCCGACCATCGATTCAAGAATGCCATATATATTCCTCAAAATCAGGTCTTGCAAATGCTGATAAACCTCTCCCAAAAACGATGCTGTCTGTGTCTAATCTCACGTTAGCTATATACCGCTTCGAGATAAAAGTACTGACATGAAAATTTCAACTCAACTCATCTCGTCGGCGGGCCTTTGGGAGCATCAGGCATTCGAGCGGCAGCCGTCCTGGCTTCCAATTTCTCCGTAACTCGACGGTGGTTTTCTGCGACAGGGCGGGCAGCCGAGGTGTATGCTTGGGTATATGGCTGCTGAAGAGGAAAGGATTGGCGGTTATTTATCAAGGGAGCTTTGTCGGGGGTGCGGTCAGGGAAGAGGTCATCTATGGCTTCCATGAGATCTTCATAGAGACTCTTTACAAACGCCGGAATTCCACACATTTTGGTGCAATGAAAGATGTGTTTTTGTGAATTATTCGAAGATTGAGTCGTCGGTGAAACCAGCAAAGTGAGATGAATTTGTGCAGAGATCACGTGCCAGGAACAAGCAGCCTGTCATTCTGATGTTCTTAGGATAACGTCACAACATTAACGGGACTATAAAAATTGAACAATTTATTTATTAATCCGTCAGAGGTAGGTTGCTCTAATTTTATTGCATGCGAATAGCCTCATTTTCTAAGGTTTGGGATTTCTTCCTGACTTCGTAAATTCTCCAGCCTCGCCCTTGACTCCCTCCTTGCTATCGTTCGCTTGCGCATTCTGGCTGTTGGTCTTCTTCTCCTTCTCGGTTAAGTTCTTTTTCTCGAAAGACGATGCATCGCCCTTGCCTGGCGCGCCCTTAAGCGAAGCCATAGCACCATCGGTATGGTCGGCGCTGTTCTTTGCGTCCTTGGGACTTTCCGAGACGGGGTTTTTGACTTTGCCTGACTCCATGCGCAGTGAGGTGTATGGACCGTATGTGGGCTTTGTTCGTAGAGCGGATGTGACGGTTGGGAGACGTCGAAGGCAGGAGAGAGATTGGCGTGCGATTGTCATCTTGCAGGTGGACGTGATTATTGGATGTGGAGAAATTGAGTTCGGATTCGAGATTTCGTCTTGTGAATTGTGCAGTGTTAATTGAGGATGTAGAGGTAAAAGAGAATTGATGTAGTCGTGAGTTCGGTTATGGAGAGGCTGGAATGAAAAATGACGACATTACACCAGCCGAGATACCGTCGTCATGATGATGGTTGATGTCATTGATCATTGATGCATCAGGCCCATCGATTGCAACTCTACAGCTTCGGTCTAATAAAATTCCGAATATCTGGACAATATCCAGAGGCACGGTGCTTTTCTCATATTACGATCCAAATTTTATGTCAACACCTCAATGTAGAGATCTCCTTGGTACAGATCGGCTTGTATCAGAAGTTGAAGAGGGGGATCCACTGACTCCGGCTTGGAAAATGAATTGTGCTGGTATGGACTAACTACGATGATCAATCAGAATATCCCAAATGCCCATTGTTTGCTGTCTCAAGGACCAAGGGCGCTTCACCTCTTACGGCTCTCCACTGATTAGTCGCTCTCATCAGCTCATGACACCCTTCAGCAGCCCAGCCCCATCTCTGCAGAAACTCAGCCGTGACCTCCCAACTCTCCACCCGATGAGGCTCTCCCCAAACGATCATACCACTTCGATCTGAAGCAAAGTCACTAGACTTTCCTTTCAATTTCAGACGACTTCTGGGTCCGGTGCCTTCTCCGTACTTATTAATCATGACGTCCTCCAGCAAGTTCCCTATCACGTCGTTAATGAACAGCCGGTGATTGAAATGATCCTGTCTCATGATGAGGTTATCTCTCATTCTCGGAATTGGTATAAGATCAATCCAGTTCGCATGAAATATCTCTGACTGCAAAGGTGTTGGTTGAAGATCAGGTGGCATGTCGTGGCCCAACGCGACGCAGATAGCATCCTTCTTGAGACCCAGCATAATATTCAACTTCTCAGTCCGGTCCGGCCCCACAGCAAGGTGATCTACCACTTTTGTGAGAGTGACCTTGTTGAAGAACAGTCCTCTAAACGCATTGAAGTTGATAAGATATAGTAAGCGGTCTGAAAGAGGGCATGCTAGCTGTGACGCTGAAGCAAGACGTTTTTGGATATCCAGCTGTTGGCTGTACAGCTCAACATCAGACGCGCTCAGCGTGCCGCTATACATGCTTGTCAAAAAGAGCCGATGATCTGCTTCGGGGGCAAATGTGTGACTTTTGCTGATTTCAGCAGGATATTGCTCCCGCCTTGACGAACCAGGCTTTGTTTCCAAATCGAATTCGTCTAGCCTCCACAGCTTAACTCCGGAGCCCGGATTCTGGTGTTTGGCACCAATCTTTGATTGATCGTCATTGCCTATACGACTTCCTGCCGACATGTCAGAACATCGCCTTGAACGGCAAAATAGTCATCAAGTGTCCGAATAAAGGAACTCACTGCGCGCTCGTTGGTTGAGTCTGTTTTGAAGTTTGCGCCGCAGCTTTTTCTCCGCCTCATCAGTCGCCAATTGACTTGGGGCAGACGACTCGGTGTTTTCCATAGTAACAGACTAGTCCAGTTGAAGTCAAAAAGTAAGCATCTGTCTCGGGGGTTGAGGCGCATAAATATCCCGAGAAGCTGACATGTCGTGGAGCACGCTAAGACAAATCGAGACAAAATGTCATCAAGACGATCTGCAATGTCGCGCGGTTAAACACCATTAGCGAATACCCCGAAGGCGCTGAACATGGTATCAATAGCTTCTTTGGGTGATAATGTCATCAGCTGCTGACAAACTATGAGACTATCAGGGATATCGTACATAGTGGCAGCATTTTACAGATCTTGAGTCTGATGGCCCCTGGCCTTAATGCCGATATCTCCTTGTATATCCAATACCATAAAGCTATAAATATTGACAGTGCAAGCGCGATGGTTGTAGTTTTATTAAAAGGTAGACACTATCTCCGTCATTTTATAAGACACCAACCAATTTACTTACTCTTGTGGTTTAACCTCTACAATCCAAACACAAGCTCACCATGCCTCGATACGCTCATCTCTACGCCAACCCCAAAGGACCTGGTGATGATCGTCCAACAGCTCTTCAGATTGTCCAAGATGAAGATATGGAACACAAGCTCGTGGGAAAGGCTGCCGTCATCACCGGTGTCTCATCGGGTATTGGCGTCGAAACTGCCCGAGCTCTTGCTGCTACCGGCATCAAGCTGTTCCTCACGGCTCGGAACCTTGAGAAGGCCGAAAAAGCCCTTGCTGATTTCTGGAATCCGGATCAGATGCAGTTGGTTCAAGTGGAGCTGAACTCCATGGACAGTGTTCGAGCAGCAGCGGAGGTTATTCTCTCCAAGACAGACACAATCAGTATTTATATCGCCAACGCCGGCGTCATGGCTATTCCGGAGCTCACCATGACTGCTGATGGTTTTGAAGAGCAATTCGCTACAAACCATCTGTCTCACTTTCTCCTCTTCGAACTTCTCAAGCCAGCTCTCTTGAAAGGTTCGACCCCAGAATTCCAGTCTCGGGTAGTGACCGTCGCAGCGACAGCGCATCGCATCCATGGCATTGGCGCCTCAAACGACCATGGCTTTGAGGTCACCGGCGCTTCAAGCTACACACCCTGGGAAGCATATGCCCGCTCTAAAACTGCCAACATCTACATGGCAAATGAGATTGAACGTCGCTATGGTGGCAACGGCATCCATGCGACCAGCGCAAGCCCGGGTCTGGTTGCTTCCAATATTGGTCGCCATATTCCACAGGAGGTAATGATGAGTGTCATTTCTGACAAGATGAACCACATACAGAGCCTTGAGCAGGCAGCTGCTACTACTCTGCTGGCCGCAGTTGGGAAGGATTGGGAAGGAAGGGGCGGTGTTTATTTGAGTAATTGTTCTGTTGCAGAACGTGGCGAGAGCGATGGTGTTTCGACATCGGAGACTTATGTGCCTCATACCTACAGCCCTCCGGATGAGGCGAGGCTGTGGGAAGACTCCTTGGCGATGGTCAAGCAGTGGATGAAGGGGTAACCGTCAAATACCTCATTTCTGGTACAAGGAAAGCAGGAGAACTATCTTCCTCTACTTTTCAACAGTTCAGGCATATGTACTTGGCGCCTTTTTCTTGTCATCAGGGTACCAAAGGAGTTGGCTGCCGAAAACACAAGGGACGAAATAATGTCGTCATCTTATGATGAGTTAGAGTCGCGATTAGACTAGGTACTTGAAGGATGTGCCTTCTCTTGCCTATGCGTTTGTATTTTATCGAATGAAGCAGGTGCCACCCCATCACAATGAATCATAAAGTCTACTCACCTCGACTGCTTTTCTCTCCATCAACACCATCACTGTTAGCAAGATCATCATTGAAACGAACAGCATAGTCTTGTTTCCATCATTACATCGCAGTCCTAGCGAAAATGGCAGACGAAAACACACCAAACGATTCCATCTCCTCGCAATCTGACCGCGACACCTCTCAACCACGTCAGCAAGATCGGCGACCCTTACCCAGCTCTCCAACTGCTCCAAATCACCCACATCGGCCAGACCGGCAATCCGTAGGTGGCCCTTCTGATCTACGTCAACGACATGCATCAATGCTGCTTGTAGTGCCAGACCAAGAACACTCCGAGGAATCAGAACAGGGCCAACCACCACAACCAGCAGCACAAGAACAGCCATTAAGGCGCGCCTCTTTTTCTGTTTGTGTGGCCGCCGATTGTCAGTGTCACCTACCAGCGTTGCAAAACGTGCTCGACGTGATGCAAGTGATTATGGCCCGTCAATCGAGATTTACACAGAATTCCGAATTCCTTTTACTTCGGAATCCTCGCTTTGCCGAGTTCCTAACTAACCAGAGAAGAGATTTGGTGGGAGAGGTGGAAACGCTCACGGAGATCGTTCGAGATTTACGAGCGCGCCATGTTCCGGCATCGAGTGAGGAACATAGAGGGGGGTTCAGGAAGAGATTTCTAGCAGGGCTTCGGGGAAGCATCGGAAGATGGATGGGAAAGCGATAGGCGTAAATCACGCGATGTTGGCACAGAACAACGAATATCAATTCACTCCCTTGTTCTCTGAGGCTTAGGGCCTCAAATCAAAGTAGTCTAAGATTAGTAGCTTATTTCCTCTCTTATACATACAGCGACCAATTCTTCTGACAAAAGCTCAGGCAGCTGTGCAGTGTCTTGCGATAAGTCGCATGTAAGTATCTCCCCTTCATGCTATGTATGTGCTTTTTACCCAGGGTTGCTCCTTTTCAAGGAAGTCTCTAAACGAAATCAAAGGGATTCCCCAGCTCTTGACACTTCCAATATCAACCTTGTCCTCCAAATCTCGAGCCATAAGCTGCATAGCAACAAACATGTCTGTAGCCATCTTCCCCTCGATTTCCTCATCAGTCAGAAACGCGCTGCTGAAGGACCGACCAGTCGCGTCTCCCAATTGCTGCATGATCTCGTCGAGTGACAGTTTCTCGCTCGCAATTGGGACAAACTGCTTGTTGAACCGTTCGGGCTCGCGGAACGCCGCTACTGCAAACTTCCCAATATCCTCGACATCTACCTGCGGTAGACGAGTTCCGGGTGTGAAAGCCGTCTTTAAAACTCCATTGGGCACGAGGTCGGGATACATCATGTTGACTTTTGGTTCGAGAAAATTGCACATGAAGAATCCTGGCCGGAGGATTGTCCACGTGTCAAAGCCGGCCTCTTGTACAAGGTTTTCTATGTCGCGCTTCCAGCCATGACCTAGACAGATTGGGTGGTTCGGGTTATAATATTTTCCTTTATCGAAATCTTTGATGGCCATGCCACTAGAGTATACAACGTGCTTGATGCCTGTACTTTTGGCTATGTCAAGCATACGCTTGGCGAGCGGGACTTCGGAGGTGGCAGTAGCATGGTTGGGGACTACGTTCAGAAAAAGATGGGTGCATCCGTCTATGGCGTCCTTGAGTATAACTCCATCCTCCCAGTCGCCGGGCCTCATCTCAGCACCCTTTTCCTTCAGATCTTTGGCGGTGGGCGAGTCCATGTTGCGAGTTATCCCACGGACGGCCCAGCCAGTCTCGAGAAGCTGTCGGGCAACGGCAGAGCCTTGCCTACCGGTCGCACCGGAGACAAAGACAACAGGAGTCATCGTGTTTTAACTCAGAAATAGAAAACGAAGGGTTTGCTTAATTACCAAACAAGCTTGAAGTACATTGTTCCTGGAGTACTGACGCTGTAAGCTTGCTCTTTTATGTCTGAACCTGGTGACGTGACGTGACCGGTTGAGGCTGTGGAGGACCTCCCTCCATCCTTCAGGATTCAGCACTGCATGACAACTTGTGTTGGTTGGGAAACGCCGTGGTACCCGAAGTCCGACAGGCCCAACCAGTGTGGTTATCAGAAGCGCGATGTTCATATTCTTTATCCTGTTCCGGAACTTGCTTGCGCTGCTTTTCTCTCACTACAGTTTGAAGGATAGGGACAAGATAAGGTGACCAATAGGGATGTCCCGATCTTGCGCACGATTCTTCCTTTCACGTTCGGATATGCAGCCATATTATAAATCAGATGACATTGGTAATCAGGCCGGGGAGTCGGCAGTAAAATGTGCCGTCCCCGGTAAGCATTGGATGAGACGGATGTTCTTGTACTCCATCAACTGCCTTACGGAAATAGAGATAAAAATTCTTTCATTACACTTCATGCACTAAATAGACAAGACTTGACTCTTTTCTGCGACAAACATTAATCATCAAGATGGCTTCTGTCCACAAATTACATAACTACCTGTTTGTTAGATCTGTCCTTGAAGGGAATGCATCTGCTGAGATGACTTACACAGGCCAATAAGCATGGATTGACGTGTTCTTGATGTCTTTTCGAACATCTGTAAGGAACACATCCAACTCGGATTTGGACCAGCCCAGGACTCGAGTGAATAGGGCGCTGCTAATTGCGTCGAGACCACTTGAGATATTCTCGAGTGTCCATGAGCCTACGTTTTGATCAGTACTGACCTTCATTCTCGCAAAGAAAAGCGCTTACCTAGCTCTTTGTATTTCTTATCCTTGGGCCAGCGGTTTTGAGGCCACTTGTAAACTCGAAGGCTGACATTCTTCAAACCAGCATCTTCCATCTGGGACTTATAGAACGCTGTGCCGCCGAACGGACGACCAATCTTCTCCGTGGCCTCAAGCAAAAGGTTCGACCATTTGTAAAGCGCCGTATCGGGTGACATGGTACCGTCGTCCGATGTGGGAGGAAGAATGTCCACAACCTCCATCCAACCGCCAGGTGACAGGTTTTCGAAGCTTTGTTCAAAGAATCGCGGCCAATTGGCGAATGAGACAGTCATAAATCGACAGTATATGTAGTCAAAGGGTTCAGAAAAAGTCCATTCGTCTTCCATATCATCGACTTGAAACTGTACATTGGGCGGTACAACAGATGGTTGGATTGGGCTCAGGTCCACTCCGGTAACGACAGCTTCAGGGTGTTCATCGGCGAAATCAATCGCCCAGATACCTGTCCCAGTACCGACATCCAGAACGCGACGCACAGGAATGCTGCCCTCTTTGTAGATGGGAGCAAGAACAAGCTGATTGTCAAAAGCCAAGAGACAAAGTCCATGTTGAAAGTCCAGTCGCTCCTGTTCTTGAGAATCATTCGGGCCGATGTACGCGCCATCTTTGTGAGCGTGATAGGTTCGGCCATTTTCTTCTCTGTATTTGTAAATGGTGGACGTCAATGAAGCGGTTGAGCTTTCATCGTCAGTGTGGCCAATCGCCGAATCATCGTCGGTGAGATTGTCATCCGCATCAAGCTGACCCGCAGGCTCGGGTGGGACAGCCTGCCCGTGCGGTGATGGCCTGGGGGAAGGGGTCTTTTCTGCTGTAGTATCCACGGTCATGATCGTCGTGTCGTACAGAAACAATCTGAACTAAGGTATGGGTCGCGGGGATGGAAATGAGGAGGTAAGAGCAAACTTAAAATGAGCGATTTTACGTTAGTCACTGGCGTTTCTCAATGCGGCATGCCAAGCGAGTGTGAGTACCAAATCGGATAAGAACCAACATGTTGTCAATTGGTTGTGAGTGTGCCAAGCCAGGCGTTCATGGGTTGTCCTTCAGTGGGGCCTTCCTCACCTGTTCTATAGCAAACAAGATCAATGTCAACATTATTCACTGCCATTGTGACATATGTATAGTCTATGAGTATGTCTTGTTGTGATGCATTCTAAGCACTGGCCAGCTGAAGAAAGGCATTAAAGAGGCCTGAACTTGTCTTTCAAAGTCCATTCTAACTGTTGATCTGGCGAGATGACTACCCTCATCTCTGGTTGTGCGATGTGAGCCAAGATAATAAGAGGCCGACACCAGCAATTTGGATCTGTTTCTGCCCTCACGTGGCTTTCAATTGTGTAATGGTTCCCATGACCGAGCCTTCTTTTCAACCTTGGCAAAATTATCTCCGAGTAACCAAGCAACTCTAACAGGACAAGACGTGCGCTTAGACCAAACACACCAAAGGTCTACACTGGCACTGGCGTACAGATGAAACAGTCCAGGCAAATACCAATTATCCCAATATGTTCTGGATCATTGACTTTGTTCAATCTGGATGTTGTCGTGATCTTAAAACACCCTTATGGTTCATATTTGTCCACTCCTCTGTGATTCACCTTCGTGATAGTAGCATCCAAAATGTTCAGATTTAACAATGATATCTGTTACTAAGAAAGATGTTCAAAAATGTCATAAATATTCAGACTATTCTGCCACGATTTTCGTTTTTTTCCTACCAGCTTATTTTCTCATCAGCCTATCTTATCCAAGAGTAGTCACAACACACCACAACTTCACGTTGACCACCACATCACCACCAATCAACAACCACTCAAATCTACTCTTTTTCTCATCCTAGGCACACTTATCCCACTTTTTATCTTGTAAGTCAGTCCCAAAATGCCTCGAGTTACCCACTTCGACGACGACCTTCCTGAGGGTTTCGAGCGATGCGGTTATGATGCCGAAACTAACCAGCAGTATTTCCGCGACAGGGAAGGTCAGTACTGGCAGAAAGGTCCTGGAAACACATACAGACGTCTGGGGGGGATTATCGACAACTCACCTGCGGCAAGGGACTTCCGAGCTCGGAACCCGCAATTCTTTCCTCCCTCTCGCCGCGAGCCAGAGCCCCGCCGTGGACAACAGTCCCGCCATCTCCAGCCGGCAACCACATTCGAGCAACTTGAACTAGAGGCCGGTGATCACGCCTGCTCACCTTCCAAGAGACGAGGATGTCTGGCACTTCTGCACAAAATGCTCAAGTCCGTGTAGACCACACGCACTGGAAGTGTCTACAAGATGTCAGTGACGGCGATGTTTGCCTGCAACAGAACCGAATGACACTGAAGCAGTGTGAGCGGTGCAAAGCAAAGCGGGATGTCAAGGACGAAGCTCTGAACGGCAAGATGACCACCATTGGAAAGCTAGTTCGTGTGGACTCAAACGGCACTGAGTATTGGGAGTACTCTAATTTAGAGTCGACGGCATGTTAGAGATGATAGAACGCTGATGGAATGAATGCTGGAGGCTGGATCTCCAGGGTGCGATACCGGGAAGTTTTAATCGAGTATTGAGATTAGGTCCAAGAGGACTAGACTGAAGTTACTAGCTTAATTTGAATTTTGTTCTGATTGTTCTCACAATTCTTCCTTTTCAACTGAAACAAAGCAATATGATTTGTTCTAAAGTGACTATCTTTGCTATACGAAAGCACAGAGCATCGTCTGGTTCATGTCGTCTTGTTCTTACGTATCCCCTGATTAGGGACCCGTTGTTTAGAGACATATTACTGATATAGTTTGATAGAGTTGAACAACCAATATGAGTCACTGAACGCCTCGGGGTAATTCGTCACATATTCATCGCAGGTCTTCGCGCCAGTTGACTCTCTGCACTCTCCATCCCAAGTGTCTTGATCGATATTATCTCCACAGAAAGAAGTGTTGATGATCTAAATTTGATGTTAGCCTCTTTCGACAGTCTGTGATATAGTACTCACGATAGTCTGTCCCTTGAAATATTTGCCGACGTCGCATCCTGCACCACTAACAAACTTGGAGGCAGGCGTTCCCCATTTGGATGGATCAGGCTTGCCAGATTTGATGTCGGCTGGGATCTTGTCGCGAGGGAACCAGTAAATCTTGAGAGCATCCGACTCTAGCCATGTAGCGTAGACACCGCCTTTGGCTTTGTTGAACGCGGAACCGTACGATCCCTCAGCATGAGTGCTACCGCATCCGTCACTTTAGGTGGTGTTAGTGATCGTACATTCTCATCTGTGAGGACAAATACTGACAAATTGGTTCCGTCTTCACATTGATCAGACTCTGATCCACCGTTGTTGCAGTTGGATCGCTCGTCAAGGCCGCCGATCTTTGTGAACTTGCAAGCGCCGCACGTATGTAGCGAGACTACGTTTTTGCTCTGGTCATTGATGCCTTCAATTATGTCGATCTCTCCAACAGGGTCCTCGTCGAAGTTGTACGACCAACTGCGAAGGCAATTAACTTTTTTGATTGCACTGTAGAAATTACAAGACTTACAAAGATGGCCAAACACCACATGCGGTTCCAGGCATGTGTTCAATATCTGCGATCAAGAGTCCAGAGTCATAGGTTTCCTTTGACTCAAGACGAACACTGTCTCTGCCATGCCTGTTCTTGCTCGAGCCAATAGACTTCGCCTTGTGACTAGCATCAACGCCTATGTATACCTGATTTGCGTTGGTCTTGATGAGGCCTGAAGCTAGAGCATTGCTTTGGCCCACGTAGTTGACCGATCCATGGGTTGGATCTCCTTCATATGCAGGGTCGATACTGTCGTAGTAGGCCGCCTAGCTGGTTAACTTTGGCCCAGTATCATGTCTCCAGACTGAACTTACATCTCGAAAGTAGAACTCATCGAAAAAGTTACTAGCATCATAGCTTCTCTTGAGAGAGAACTTGCGAGCAGCAGAGCACGAGGCAGCTTGGCCAGAGGCCGCCAAGGTCAACAAAGGGAACAAGATAGAATGCATAGTAGATAGATTAGATGCCAAGAATTGATGATTGTTCTGATCTGCACTGGGATGGCGGGCATGCTATATGTTCTGGAAGGATTCTGCACAGCCCGAGTCCCTACGTCTAATTACCCATCCTCTCATCTGAAAACAAATCCTTGAAACAGACATAATTGAAACTAAGAATCCTTTTCGTGCACGGCTTCTATCGTATGTTGACGCAGGGAGGCAGCCGATATTATGGACACAAGCACCAGTGTGCAGAAAATAAGCATACAGGTATTTGGTCAGAAACACGCCAGACATACTGAAGTATTTTGTCCTAAAGCTAGCGCGGCAGTTTTTTGCCGACCGAACCAGGGGTCGTAGCTTGTTAGTGCTGACTGTTGACCTGAACGGGGCTGAGTGGTCTCGTGGAAATTAAGCACGTCGGTTTCTACGGCGGTGCGCCGGCAGTCGTATGATAGCTGTGTTTATTAAGTGACTCAGAAGTACGATATTACGATTAGATACGTTGTAAAAGGATTGACAGGTAGTGTGCTGTTTTTGTATCTTGGTATCTGCTCGCAGGATGATATACCGTTCTTAGTGTGCTTGCTGCAAGGACATGTCGACGGTCAGCGCCATGCTTTACCTTGGGTCTTTTGTTCAAGATTCTTCTGGTAGATAGTTTCCGCTGTCCCACTCGTGGTAATATATACATTTTCTTCTCCTTGAAAATTCCCACGTAGCCTACGGTATGAGATTACTATGCCCGTACCATTATCTCATTAACTCTACCATTGATCAGGGTAGGGTAACCATCATCATCACTCACATACCAAGGCGGTATGGTTGGCTTAAGGTGACGCTGTCTCTTCCGGGTGGGCTGTCTTTTTTCTTAAGTATCAAGACAAGATCCTAAAGGAAACTCTTTTATCGTAACATGAAGAATGTTTGTTGCTCTGATATGGCACAAATTGAGCGATTCTGAGTAATATCCTCGGAAGCACAAAAGTGTCATTTCGCCCAGGATCGAACTGGAGACCTTCTCGGTGTTGAAGAGATACTAGAACCAACTACCACGGACCCAGGTTTTTCCGATAGCAAATTCTGTACGCCGAGGCAACACACAGGCAGGAAGAAAGTTCGCCGGGAGAAGACTCCAGAAAATGAGCCCTGTTCAAGATGCACAGTGGGTTCCAGGAGATTCTCTGCATCATGCATCGCCCAAAGAGCGTGGTATGAGCGCAATCCTTCACAAGGTCAGTGCATCATCACCTTGACTAAATTGCCAAGGAAACAGCAAAAGCCTAACCTCGCCCTATGCGCTACTGGAAATGCTAGCAGCATCGCTGCCAAGCCTCTACTGCACATTGAGTCAAGCGATGATGGATTAAAGATTCGAGTCAATACGTCATGCCGATCGATGGTCACACTCAACACAATGAGTCAGATAATTAAAGGTAAGAAATTGGGTATTATTGTAGAAGAAGTCTATGTAATTAAACGTTATATACGGCCGTTAATTTTCGCTGGGTATCCGACCCTGTAAAGCAATAACTTTTTATGAGATGATTGTTTTATGTGCAATAACTTTTTATGAGATGATTGTTTTATGTGAATGACTGTCTTGTGTTGACGCGGTCAATGTCGTAAGGGTTTCCGTCATACGACTTGCGGCGTGACGCAAATGAAGCCCGTGACGCGCGCGAAGCACGAGAGGCATGTGATCGGGTGGATTGATGTGTCCTGCTTGCTGTGATGGGAGCATAAGCAGGCTCATCGACCTCAGTAGAGGCATCGTCGTCGAAGGTCTCTTCGACTGGGGCAGCCTCTTCCTTCTTCTCCTCATCGGAAGTTGCAGCGCTGTCGTTTTGGAGCTTGCGCATAAAGGCAGCAGACTGAGCAGCAAACTTGCACTTCTCACGGATAGAAGCACCGTACTTGTAGAAGAGGAAGGGGAAGGGAACACAGGCCAGAGCGAGGAATGCGGGGACAGAAGAGGCCCAGTGAATACCAAGGTCCTTGTACATGTAGCTGGTGAAGAGAGGGAAAGCAGCACCGAAGAGGGATCGGAGAACGGAGTTGGCAGCCAGAACAGAGGCGGCGAAGATAGTGTAGGCGTCAATGAGGTAGTTCATGACACTAAGGAAGACGAGAACCATGCCGAAGCCGAAGGGAACACCGGCAGCAATGCTAACCATCCAGTGAGTGTTGGGACCGTTGGTCCAAGCGAACCAGAAGAGACCGACGGGAAGACAGATGGAACCGATAAGGCATGAGGGGAGACGAGCCTCGGGCGGGGCGAAGCCACCGTTCTCTTGCTCAATCTTGACATATCGCTTGTTCATGGGGATGGTGTATCCGATAGCTGCAAGCATACCGACCATGATACCGAGGAAGGCAAGGCCACCGACACCGGCGTTCCAACCACGCTGCTGCTGGTAGACAATGGGGAAAGCACCGAAAAGCATGTAGAGAGTTCCGTAGACAATGGCCATGTAGATGGAAAGGAGAAGGACGATAGGCTCTCGGAAGAGAAGAATCCAAGGTCGGGAGAGGGCAGTCTTGAAAGACTCGCCAAGGGTGACCTTACCGCGGTCGTGGTCAACCTGGCTGACATAGACCTTGCCAGTCATCTTGGAGAGCTTGGCAGCACGGCGACGAAGGAGGACAGGGGCGTAGGTCTCAGGAACGAGGAGCGTACCAAGGATCCAAAGAGCACCAGAGAATGCTCCGAGGAAGCCCATAACCCATCGCCATCCAGCGTTCATACCAAGGAAACCTCCAATGATGGGACCAAGGACGGGACCGAGGAAGGGAGCGGCAGCGAAGATGGCCATGGCGAGACCACGCTGGGAAGCGGGGAACATGTCGGCAATGGTACCACCAGCGTTAGTAAGAGGCGATGAACCGAATGCGCCCGCAAAGAATCGCAGAACAAGAAGAGTTGCGGCATCGTTGGCGCCGGCGCAACCAGCGTTGAAGGCAGTGAGAGCAGCATAGGTACCGATGAAGAGGTATTGACGACCGAACATCTCACTAAGAGGTGCCCACAGAAGAGGACCAATGGCGAAACCCAAGACGAAGAGCGACACACCAAGAGTAGCGACTTCTTGGCTGATCTGGAACTCCATAATGATCTGTCGGATACCGCCAGTGTAGGCTGATGACACAAGGGCGACAGCCAGAGTTGTGAGAGCGACAGTCATGGTGATGAACCACTTCTTGACTTGGCTAAACTCCATGGGGTTTCGGGGATCATTGGGGATCCATTTCACTCTGTAAGGGTCCTCCTCTGTACCTGAACCATCGTAATTGTAGTTTTCGACTTCGGGTGTGATACCAGCTTGGTCAGCCACCAATCGCCAGTAAGGGATCTTAGCCCTCGCTGGGCTTTCAATCCTATCGTTTTCGCTCATCGTATCGTAGTCGTATCGAGTCGCTGTGTGTGTATGTGAATAGCGTCGATGAGAATAGGTGGGGGGAAGAGAGTTAAAACCCGTTGTCTAGATAGAGCATGCAGATCACAGAAGGAGGGACGGGAGCCAAGCGACTTAAATAGGGACCAGGTATTCTCGATCGGACTTTACCTTATTAATCAACAACGTAACGGGGAAAAGAAAGGAAAATGCGAAGAAGCGAGCAAATCTCTTGTTTTCCATGACGGGCCCGCCGACGCGGCGACAAGATCCCGGACAGGCAAGGGCTGTTGGTCCTTACGTTAAATCCGACAAGGGATGATATCACCAAGCGAGACGCTAGCAACGTTCTAGGTTACTCCTTTTCTAGATGCCTCGGTTCTTGGCTGTCTGGAATGATCCAATCTAATGGGTTATCGGGTCCGGATCGGTCTTTTCGGCCGTAAACATGCCAAACGCCGGTACATTCAACGTGGCAGCCAACGGGTAGGAAGCGGTTTTAGCGTTTTAGAAATCAACAGTGAATCAGAGTTTTGCAGATCCGTCGCTAGCCTTCCTTTCGGGGACGAAAACGAGTCAGCCATGACGAAGCCCATGGAAAGTCCGCGGGTCTTCTATGCGAAAACTTTGCGCAAATGGTTTCGTTGGTTGCAGAGTCCGTTCAAATCCTTTTGCCACGGAGTTGCGTCATGCCGATGCCGAAATCCGGTTGAAGCTTAGCAAGCTTCGGGTCCGAGGACCAAGGTTATCCAATAAGCTTGTTTCTCAATGTGGAGACGGAGCTGAATTTATTTTAAACTCCTTTTCTTTATCGCATGATCCGCTTATTAAACAGCATGGAGATCTCTCGTATCTTAGATGGCTTAGATTCCAGATTCGCCGAATGGAGACATAACATCCGTCAATAGTGGGCGATGAGGCTCCAGATGAAGACGCCTGTAATTACGCTTGTTGAGTGGGTTTGTAAAGGATTGTGTTGGAGGGAGACGTCCCACTGATGGGGCGGGCCTGGTGTGATGTTGTTCACATCCCAAAACATTCAAGCAGGTGATGAGACTGCGCAATGAGTAGCAGTAGTGTTCAGATTGTCCTCAACATGATTCATATGGTTCTAAAAAGTCATGAAATCCGAAAAATGTAATTTTATCTTAACCTGATAAGGAATGACTGTTTTATCCCCGTTCTATTAATTGATTTGTCTCCCTGTAGGGTAGTCCCACCACCAAAAATCATGATGGTGATGCAAGCACAATGCATTGCAGCCTGATTTCTTCGCGCTTTGACTTGCCCAACGGCATCGCGTCATCAAACATGTACTCACTAATTCACTAACTAGAACTAGATCCTTTTAGCCAAATCGTTCTGCTCGCCATCAATCGTTCCAGCCATCTGGTACCGCAGATCCATCCGTCGCGTCGATCACCATTTTGTAGCCGTCAGTTAGGGAAGCCCAATTTGAGTCGCGAGCGTCAAGACTCAGCATCCGTGCTCTCGAAGTTCCCCGGTTCGATCCCGGGCGGAACCACGTTTTTGCCCGTCGCGAGTCCAAAAGCGCTAACCCTTTGCGGACAGCTACTGAGACTAGACGCGACACAGCTGAGCACAAACGCGCTTCGTTATTAACGTCAGTGCATTTATTGGTAACGTATGCAATAAGCGAGCGAGACAGACAAGCGAGCGAGACAAAAATCACAACCATTTTTAAATAATATACAATAAAAACACAACAAACTATCCAATTAATTAAAATTAATCACTATACTCTTCTCCAGATGCCTCTGGAACTACCTGACAGGTTCTTGCATTATGCCC